>PRKT01000011.1:3403586-3528317 GCA_003671525.1 Saccostrea glomerata | reverse complement strand
GACAGAAGTTGTGAGTTTATATTTTCAATAATTGCTTCCAGAAAAAACATCTTACAATCAGTTATATTCTCCATGTCCTTCTTAATTAATGTTTGTACTCTAGCTAATGCTAGTAATCGGTTAATATCCAAAAAGGAAACGCAAACTAGTTCTGAATAACCTGCTTTGGTATAGGGACACCCACCCACACCTGACAACCAACTGAATCATTTGTGTCCATGCAATCCTCTCATCCGTGTAATCGTGATTCATGGAAAATTCCAGATACATTTGTAATATAAATCTACTTTTTCACTTGAAATAGTGACTTGATGCTACCATGTATAAACAAACAAAATGACTGCTAGACATGTGTATCAATTTAAACCTCCCCTTGATTCGCATGCTTCACTTCCGTTTCTAAGGTTGTATTATTGAGCGCACTTTGAACCAACTATAAACAACGACATTTTACATTCACAGTTTTAAAAATGATTTTGAACTGAATTTTTGGCAATTCCTAACATACTGAATTATGCGTGCTGACATAAAAACGGCCAAATGCTATTTTTATGAAAACATGTGGAGAAAACGTACAGTATTCAAGATCAAAAACCCATATAACAAAAAAAATAAAGGAGCAGAGCAAACACAGACCTCCAAAACAGCAGTGTCATTTTTAATAGTCAGTGAGTTTCCATAGACGTATAGCGAAGAAGGTACAGTTTGGGCTTTCTTGCGCCCTTAACATTTAATGTTTGTAGAAAGTTATAATATTGACTTTAACAAGAGTGGAGTACATGAATATGATTAATCATCAAAGAATATGTCATGAAGGAAGACCGTTCTGGAAATATGGCGTCATTAATTTTGTACATTTCTAAGTTTAATGCTAAAAAAGCCCCAAAAGACTAATTTTTGTGCATATTTTCCTTTAGAAAATAGTGTCTGCCACTGTCGCCCACTGCAATTTTTGGATACATTATGTAAACTGCTTTGAGAAATCACATATCTAAAGAGCGACGGTGGCAGACTGTTTTTTGAAAGAAAATTCCACTGAAAATTGATGTCTTCTCCAATTTTTTAAGAAAATACGGGAAAATGCACAAGTTAATGACGTCACAATAAGACTTTAGGAGTTAATATGAGGAAAACAATCTGTGTATTCTTACTGCATTGGATCCTTATGATTCATAAAGAATGAATTTTTATTTCTTATATCACTTTCATATTTTAGAAAAATGCAGTGCTTAATTTGTATTGAAACTGTACCTTGTTCTTTCATGATTATCTTAAATTACACTCACGTTGTCTTTGCCTTTACAAGATCCTTTGAAACAGTACGTTCTTGAAAATAATTAAGAGCATCTGTGCTTTTCTTCTGTACTTTCGATGCTCTGCAAACAAGTAAAATTGTCTTTTTCTCATTTAAAATTACATGCATTCACAATTTATAAATTTCATACATGTATGGATTGATTGATTGATTGATTGTATATTGTTTAACGTCCCTCTCGAGAATTTTTCACACATATGGAGACGCCACCACTTGCCGGTGGAGAACAGCAAATTTTGTCCTATACTCGGCACTCAGGACCATTGAGCAGGGAGGGATCTTTTTCGTGCCAGCACTTACTGCGACACGGGACCTCGATTTATATGGTCTCATCCGAAGGACCAGTGTATGGATTGAATAATGAGTAAATAATGCAGGAACAAGATGTGTTTGTGAAACACTATTTGCCTGGCAGCAACAAAGCTCGAAAAAGAAATTTTTAGCATATAGGTCACAGTCAAGGTCACAAGGTCATTAACCTTGTTGGCATTTGAAAGAATGGAATTAGTGAAGTAGGCATACCAAATATGAAGTCTCTATCTCTTTTAGTTTAAAAATAAGTTAGCATATAGGTCACAATCAAGGGCACAGAGTCATTGACCTTGGAGTCAGTTGAAAGTGCTTAATTAGTGGAGAACGCATACCAAATATGAGGCCTCTTCTCTCACGGTTCAAATGTTATGGCGAAGGTTAAAGTTGACAACAGATAGACAAACAGATAAACAGACAAACAGACAGAAAAAGCAGCAGACAGGACAAAAACAATATACCCTGAATCTATTGATTCGGGCGCATAAAAAAGGGACGTGGAGTTGGGTCCTCCGAATGAGACCGTAGAAAATTAGGTCTCGTGCAACAGTAGGTACTGGAACGAAAAAGATCCCTCCCTGCTCAATTGCAGACAAAATTTGCAGCTCTCCGGAAAATACTGGCGTTTCATATGAGTGACAAAATCTCTATGGGACGTTAAACAGCATACAAACAAACCAAAAACGAATATTTATGTGCAAACAAGTCCTAAAAAAATTCACGCATAAATTATAAGCATTTATCTTGTATGAAAATAATCCGATCTTAAGTCTTCCTTCTAATACATTTGTGTAAAAAGTTTTATTTGTAAATATAGATTTGTAAATAATCTGTTTTTTTCTGTTGTTTTTGGATTGCACGTTATACAAGAAAACAAACATACAAACAACATATTTTTAAAATAAGCATGTAATTTCGATACATTTTATTTTCCCGAACTTACATATTTTTGTATTTGTTAACTTCTTGCTCTAGTCTCTATATTTTGGCATTGCGAGTCTGAAGATCTGTTTCCAAACTGCAAAATGTTTAGAAAAGAGGAAGATAATCGTTGGCTTCAATCTTTTATATATACATGTAGTTGTCGACATATTTTAAATATCTTACAAGACGAAGCCGTCTTCGTATCCGTTCGTTTTTAAGCATACCTTTGTCTTGCCTTGATATAGAAACAATGCAGTAATGTTACTTCTGTACTTTCTGTATATAATATGACACTAAGGCATAAGATGATAGAAGAATTTTTCATCTGTTCGACTCCTTTTATGTTAAAAAGATGTATTTTTTTCTGATTAACTTTCTGTAATCTAGCATCATGAAAGATACCTTCCAATAAAAAATCAAAGTTCCAGACCATAAATGCTTTTATAATTTTCTCAAAATCAAAAGAAAATTAAAAAAAAACTGTTTGGAAGAACCTGGGGAGAAAATTATTTCAATGTGACAAAATTCCTCTGTCTTTCATGAATCTATATGCGGTAGAATTAAGCTATCCAAGGTATGAAAATCCAATGATTGAATATAATTTTGTAGATTTGTAATTTTCAACATTTTTTTTTTATAATAGAGTGTTTTTCAAAATTTTAAAGTTGAATTTTAAAAGGAGTCCTTTTTCTTCATTTTTGTTCTGATTGTCGTAATTTTGGAAGATTAAATAAACGCATAAACCTTTTTTGCATAACGCTGTTGACTTCTGTCTTTCAAAAAGAACTATGTGTTTACTTTTTTAAAAATGATTTTACTTAAAACTGAAAATAAGTATAATATGTAACTCAAACTGTTTTTGCTCCAGCAAAAGATTTCTTTTTCTTAAATTTCAGAGAGGACCAATTAATTTCCAGGGCCCATCAATAATTCATTTTTAAATGTAAAGTGTATACAATGCTGTCCCATTAGTTTGAATGAATGCCTTGTGTTTTCCCTAAACGAAAAATTAAAAGGCATCACATTCCGTGATCTCAATTACTTCTGTTCTTAATATTTAAAAGTCATTAACCACTACACTGGATTGATTTTAAGTTTCTTGTAGTTGTAGATAAATTTAAGCAAAACATTTGATGACAGTGTTACATTAAAGGATCATGATACTTATTCTTTAAATATACTTTAATTTCATATGAAAACAATTAAATTTTAGCCCATATTTAAAACAATGGTTTTATTGCTAGCCCTCTCCCGACTCAGGGTAAAATTATTGGGTCGGTAGGTAGGTGGAAAATTCATTTTTCCAGAAATTTTAACATTTTTATTGACAGGATAAGAGGGAAGAAGAGGGGAAAATTGTGTCCAGTAATGTAAAAGCTAATTTTTGAGTATGGCCAGTTATAGACAGTCGGTCAGGGAGACCACAACAAAACAATTTATTTTAAAGATGACCTTACTTTTTTCATAATTGTTGACTGTTGTAAAAGCTGATATTCATTCAAATCGATAATTTATTTTGAAAAAGTTCCAATGCTACATTTCTAGAAACAAATAATGAAATTATTTACATTATCAAACTCATACATGTACCTTTTCAATTCCTTGTTTTCTTTTAAGAGTTTTCCAGTCTGCTCTTTTAACTTTTTGACTTCTTGCGTGGAATTTATTGTTCTATATAAGTAAAGTGTTTGTGATTTTAAAATTTAATAGATATTTTTTCATAATATGCACAATTGAGAATGTTTTATCTACCTTGTTTTCAATCCTCAAAACACATTTAAATAAAAAGGACACATGCAAAGTCAACAATTCCAGAAGCAACATTAATTCATATACACAATTTTTACATTTCTCACTGCACGTTTAAAAAAAATATACAACTAGACATTATATGCAAATTTTTAAAAAGTTTATTTGATCAGATTAAAAAAAAAGAATTCAAATCAAATGTATTTGGCAGAAGCAAAAAATAATTATTAATATATTTTATGTGTGATGAAATTTTTTTTCTCATAAATCTTTCAATATTGTTCATGGAAACAAAAGGAAGTCGAAAGAAGACGCCCATGGATCACAACACCCACCTTTGTTTACCTCTGACCCTGTTCTTCATTAGGAGATTTTTTCCTAATTGTTATCGTATGAAATTTTGGCCTTAACTATGGCATCAGTCTACTTCATTATCTTAACATTTTTTATTCTACAATTCCCTAGGATACTTCCATATCAATATGGCTAGCCTAATAATGCCCTAATTCTACCCCAAGGGTTCATTATATAAAAAATGGAATTTATAGTTCTTGACGATGCTTGCATACCAGTAATTAAAACTAGTAACTGCTTTCCTTTTTTATTAGAAAAAATTTTAACGAATACATCTATTCCTGTTTACACTGTGGCCCACTCCTACATCAAGGGTTATGATGGAAACAAACTTTTATTTTACCAAACCGTCGTATCACATCCACATGTACTGTAGCTACTTACTTTGTCTGCAGTTCTGCAGTCTTCGTATCGTATTCTTTCCCCCTATTTTTTAACCTATCAATTAAAGACATATCGATTAAAAATAAAATTTAGAATGTGTTAAATATAAATTTCAACTTCAAAATGTAGCTTTTTACTTTGTCTTGAACTCTGCAATTTTCATAACGCATTATCTATTTCTGACTCGAAATATTTTTAACCCGTCAATAATGCAAATCAATCAAAATTGTTTCTTTTAAAAATAAATGAAACTTGACAGCCAACTGTACTTTATCAGCAACGGTCAGATACTTTTCAATACATCGGTATAATAATTACCCATTGTGAGTTCAACATGATAAAATTAGGATCCTTGACCTGGCCCACGCGCTGACCTGACCTAATCTTGGCCGCTATGTGGCTTCGGTCAAATCAGGTCACTTAGTGAGAAAGTGTTGGGTCCTACTTATGCCATGTTGACCTCAAAAGGGGTAATCAAGTGTATATCCTAATTGCCGTGTCTGCGCCCAGCGTCTAGATCGTATGATTTGAACTACTATAGTGTCTTGAATCAACACCTTTATATTTAATAGGACTTATGATGAAATAAATGTACCTTCTTGAGAAGATTTAAAAAGATATTTCTTATTAATTCCTTTGGTCTCTTTGTCTCCAATTGTGACCCTCTTAACCCTGGCATACGGTTATTGATTCGAATACATGTAAATCTTCACTTTATTAATATAACTTACATAACTGCTTTCTTGAGAAGAAGACATACCTACATATTCTCATGTAAAACTTCGACCCCCTCTTGTGACCCGGCCCTATCCCGGTGGGTTATTACAATGTATATGAACAAACTAGAACCTAGGTTTGTACTTTATCGTTCTCATGTATCACTGTTTCTTAACCAGTACTAGGGATTCTCAGAAAGAAGATTTTTAAAATATGGAATCAAAATTTTACGAATTCCGTATAATCTCCTCTTTAAAAAAAAGCATAGCAAATCCTATTTACAAACTTAAATTACCTTAAACCAAAGATGATCTGTTGCAGCTTTTTTTCTTAATTAACCAGACTGGTTATTTATGTCAAAAATTTGAGAAAAAAAAGTTTTAAGACAGCAGAAGATGGACAACAGATGACAGACAGACGGCGGACACTTTTCGATTAGAAAAACTCACTTGAGGATTCATCTCAGGTGAGCTTTAAATCCCACTGAAAACACAGATTGTTCAGGAATGAAAGCATAATTTTAGAGAATGTTGCGTCAATTTTTATGTTTCAAGTCACAACTACGGGTCGAATAGGGCAAAGGGAGAAATAATTATAAATAAATAATTTTCAATAACGTGGTGTATATGGTGTACGATCACTTAATTTGTATTTAGTCCTTTGATTATATCCTCTCTCTCATCATCCTTTTCTCGCAAGGAGTTTAACCTATTGCAATTATATAAATCTTCATAAAAAGCAAGTTTTAAAAATGCATTATCAAAAAACGCCAAACTTAAGTTAAGCTGTAAATGTCCGATTACCCAGACTGCTCGATATTTCTTTAATGATTATAATTAAATTACTGAAAGCACTGAAGGTACATGTAAGTTTGTCGTATTTAGTTCTCTATCCAATTAAACCATAAGACAAACATTGAAAATTGAGGGGTGAAATTCAAACTTAGTTCTGATTATTGTGACAATTTTATCTTGCATGACATCTGACCTTAAAATTAGCCTGAGATTTCTTAATTTATTATTATTTAAGTTATTCTGAAACTTAAGAAACGTCTCCACACTGCACACTAAAGAGTTTTGATTCTATGTATTTTTTTGCAGTAAGAGTGATCTGCCCTTAGATCTAAATTCTTAAAATTTGAAATTCACAGTTTATTACACAATTTGTAATCAATTCAGGTATTCTTAACATTTTTAAAAAGGCCAAGATAAATTAATTGAACGTGTTATTTACATGTATTTTCTATATGGAAGTAAACAACAGTGATTTCTTTTCACTAATACTGTGATGTGTTTGATTATTTTTCCTGGGGTAAATGCCTCGCACCAAATGTTGAAAATCATATAAATAAGCTCAATACTAACACCTTTATAGATTATATTTTTCTCAATATCCAAAAAACATTTTGTACTGGTATAGAGAGGGTCCTTAAATTAAAAAAGTACTTTTCTGATACTAAATCAAAACAAATGTAATGTTTTCATCTTTTTAAGTCTCTCTATTATACAAACGGGAAAAGCTGCCTGTACATTGAAAACAAAATCTAGAATATGTGTATTTGGAAACGATTAACCGGTTAATTGGTTGGAACGTCTTGCGGTTACCCGATTAGCAATTCTGCATTCGATTTCCATCCTTTACTATTATCATTATGAACCACATGATTGAATGATTAACTGATCCATAAGAAATGAATTGAATCATGATTTACTGATTCATAAGAAATCGAGTGAATTTGATGGGTAAAAGCTTTCATAAGAAATAAAGTGAATAATTCACTTGAAGTAAAAGTATCAGGATAAGTGTATCTAAAAGGATGGTATTTATTTATAAAGGATAAAAACTTTTACAAATGTGTTAAACATGGTGTATAGCCACTTACTCGGTATTAAGTCTTTTGATTATGTTCTCACTTTCTTCTGCCTTTTCTTGCAACCTGTTCAAGACACAAGTTTTTTTTCAGGTAATTTTTGAGGAACGTGCATTTTTCTAAATGATTTAAATTCAGTCAAGTTTGACCAATTACTACAAAAATAAATGTTCATTGTAAATTAACAAGCAAACAAACAGGAATAAGAGTCTCCGACACTTGATCAGACTTGCTTCTAAACTGTGATGTCTGTAAACCACTGGTGAAGACTGGCGATTTTTGCAACTTATTCCCGTCTCAAAATTGAAACAAAACAGCTTTTAAGTGGAGATAGTTAAACTTTCAATACAAGTAGAGTTTTTGTTTGTTTAACTTCTTTCTAAGAAAGCATGCTAAGGATCAAGGTAATTTTACTGGTATAATTTTTTTGGATTTCAGCAAAGTTTTTGATTTTGTGAGTCAATGGCATGGAGTCCTTACAAAAATGAAGAAATTATAACTTTTATGAATTGTCAATTAATAATTGTAATGTACCATGTAGTTACATATAGAGAATCTTATTCAGAATCAGAAAATTTTATTTTGAGTCGGATAATTATAACAGAAACATAAGCTCTGTAGAGCTTTTGACCGACATTGTAGAGCTTTTGACCGACATTAGCTCCAAAAAACGGGCCGCTAGAATTACATGTGATGCTGCCCCTGATACTACATCTAAATTAATAAAGAACTGCGAACAATAGTATTGTTCTCCCGAAAACTTCCAAGTCAATTTTCAAAAATTAAGATATTTGATGAATTTTTAACATTTTTATAGATATTCATATGGATTGTCATAAAACTTTACTTATTTGGGAAAAAAATAGAGATAACTTTAAAATTTTGGTAAAACTTGTAATTTTCACTATAGAAATGAACGGAAAACGGTAAAATATTTTTAAAACATCTTTCCCCCGTGTCACAAAAATCTTTTTTACAAGTAATATGGAATGTTAATTCACAAATTCATACCCGAGCTTTTTGTGTTACATTCATTGTCAAAAAACGATTACTACAATGCTTACTTTCCATCAAAGCGATTTACAACTGAAACATATTTTATTGGTATAGTTATGTTTTATTTATTTGCTTTAAACATAAGAAAAGATATAAGGAACATTTTTAAATACGTATACGAGTATGCCCGAAACAATCCGAATATGAGCGTTCAATATCGAACGCCCTATTGTAAACAAAAAAAGTCGTCCGGCCAAATTCTAGGAGCTTAAAATTAACGATATGAAGTGGTATTTAGGTAAATGGTGTTTATTTTTCCACACAAAATGAAATTATTTATTAAATATTAAGTACGTATTAGACCCATTAAAACCTAAATAAGCAAATAATATCGCTCGGTAGGGTCATCGGAATGAAGCGATATTGAACGCTTACAGGACAGATGTTAATTTGAATACCTATATTAAAAAAACATTAATTTGCCTTTTTTAGTTGAAATAATTATTATAAATGATGTGGAAATAGCTATACGATAGAGGGGTTATTGAACTTATATTGGTGAATATTGGCACGCGTTGGCTGTTCAAATGCACTCGCAAGCTTATGCAACTGTACAGCCAACTTGTGCCAATAGTCACCAATATAAGTTCAATAACCCTATAATCTACCGTCATGTACTTATATCTGATGCAAAGTTTACGAACAATAAACTGACGCTTCCGAAAAAAGGAATTAACTGTATTTTCCTTGTTGAATTTAGAATTGCAAAAATGGGGAAACATTAAACTTTTAAAGGAATTAAAAGACTTCATGAACAAAATTGAAATTCTTGTTATTTATTTATTACTCACTCTTTTTCCAGATATAAAAGTTCGTTGTTCTTAAAGTGGAAATCCGCTTCTAAGTTGCCATTTTTCTCACTCAATTCCTTGTTTTCCTGGGTGACTCTAAATCAAATCAAAACATGTTCTCATTGACGTTCGTAATAGGTATTTATACTACAGCTGTATGTTTATACTTGCATTCAATGTGAATATAAGATCCATATGGTGGGAAATACATCGTTCATTAAATTGCTTTGTTTTTATTAATAAGAAGTTTATTTATTACAACCATACTATATGACATTTTATTTTCACCTTGAAGGGAAAATATATATAGAATTGCTTTTCGTGATAACTTCAATTTTTTTGTACTTACAGAAGTTCCAACAAATAAAAAACACATTTAATAGCTTACTTTTCAAAAGCTGCTGTCAAATTCCCATACTCATTTATTTTTGTTTGTAACAGAGTTAGAAGACATTCTTGCCCTTTCGTCTTTTCTTCATTTACTCTGTCAGAGACGAAATATTATGGAATTCGATTATTTGCTGGAAATATTTGTTTATATATGTTTATCCGCAAATTGTCGATTTCACAGTTTGACAACATAATATCTCCTTTACACTTTAGACAGAAAGTGTCAACTTGTACAAAGATGTGCTCAGCCAGAGTATTATATAAAGAAGAATTTTTTTCCCACAGTTTAATTATATTTAATAAAAATCTCATTTTCATGTACTGTTTTATATTATTATTATTACTTACTCGTTTCTTGCTTCCTCTAATTCTTTTCTCAGCGACTCACAATTGCGACACTTTATAATTCGTTTATCTTCTAAATCTCTGGCAGCTTCTTCCAGCAATCTATTGTAACATTGGAACGTTTTGGTTCATCTTAACAATCAACATTATAGAAATGTACTTATATCCATATGCACATGGAAAGTGCTCTAGAAAGGGGTTAGAATCATTATTGAAATTGAGCTGTAAGTGTACAATACTAGCAAAGCAATGGCATTAAGAATTACTTAAAGTTACATATACATGAAGAAAAGGTAGAGTTATACTCCAAAAAGTAATTTTGTGGAATCATTCTGAAATGAGAAGATTAATAGCCTTACTATATATATATATATATATATATATATATATATATATATATATATATATATATATATATATATATATATATATATATATATATATATATATATATATATATATATATATATATATATATATATATATATATATATATATATATATATATATATATCAAGCAAATTGAAGTCACTTTTTTGTTAGAGAGACACATATTTAAGTAAAGATATTAAAATTCTTTTGCTAATTAATTCTGTACCTTTTACGGATCACCTTTGCAGTCTTTTCTATTACTTCAGCATTTTGTTGTAGAGAAAGCAATTCCTCGTACAAGCTTGGTTCTTCTGATCTTTTGATTCTGTCTTTTCTTTTTGGATTCATACGTCGATCCTCACTTGGTGGTTTTGGAAATATTCTAGTATTGGCAAATCACGAATAAAAAAAATTACATTTTTATGGAAAGTATGGCTTTAAAATGACGTCAAAATGTTTTTCTTACTTTTATTATTGCATTGTTTGCCATTTTTATTTTCAATCAGAAGTTTAAACAGATGCTCGATCTTTGCATCTAAAAGAAAATGTTAGCACTACACACGTCAGATGAAATCATACCCGTTTTTGACTTGTACATGTGCAGTGTCATGAATGTTTTTTATCCGCTCTATTGACTCTTTTAATACATTCACCCATGAGAGCAAGTTGTCTGTATGATCATATGCATTGTATGCTCTTTTCTGTTCATTATTACAAGCAGGACCAGTTTCACTGAAGATAAAGACAAGACAAAAAGCAGAAAATATAATTATGCATTAATAACATTTTATAAAATCATAAACAATTATGTATATTTAGTTATATACATTAATTCCAAAATAATATAAGGAATTTATTGATCCATTTCTGGAAAAAAAAATCAATTCTTAATCTGTTTCATCATTTTTGTCATATCTGAAACAAATTTAATAATATTTCACATTCACCATGATGAAATAAATCTGATACAAATTGTCGGGGGGGGGGGAATAAAAATTAGAAATAATTTTATTTTAAACTTTACTTTCTCACAAAGAATGAGTAATCGAGTTGTAGTTTTTGTTTGTTTATACTCTAACCTGTATGAAAGAAATTTGTTCTACGGTAATCATAACTTACATATTCTCGAAATTATCTTTGCTGAACATGCTGACATAGTTGGAAGGGTGGTAATCTCTAAATTAAAATAAAAATGGCATACAAAGTCCCCTTGGGATTTTTGTGATTTTGAAAGAGAAGTATATAATAGAAATACAACACATACAGTTAAACATTATGTTTGTACGCATAGACACAGATATATAATTATATACTGAAAGAAAAAGAAACGCATGAGAACATAATGAGCGAAAAAATTCTGAATGTGCTGCTGAATATTATGAAAATTTGTCAGGAATGTATTTTGTTTACTTTGCACTAAAATCTATGGTCAAAACCAGAGAAACTCTGAAAGGAGAAGATAGGATTAGACCCCTATTTGGCGTCCGATTTTGGGTATCTTTCAAAATGATCCAACAGTTTATCCATAAAAAGCTGCTGTCACCCGTGCCACAAAATGAGTATTGGTTCTAAGATTAAGAATATACAGAGATCCCAGTGAGGTCAGGAAATAAGTCAATTTTCGAATGTCCTCATTTTTACGCAAATATTCACCGATTTTACAACACATTTTGTTACAAACACGAGGCCCACGGGCCTTATAGGTTACATGAGTAATGTGCAACAACTTTCCAAAACTTAAATTCTGGTTAGTTTTAAACAAGAGGCCATAAAATTCACAATTCACAATTTTGAAAGATCGAGGCACTATTGCTTATCATAATAATAAACGTAGCATGCTTACTCTATTTATTTTTAAAATACCTAGAGGCAGACCAGAGTAACAAGGATGAAATGCACTTCCACTTTATAACACGTTGTGCACCTCACCCCTAAGGAACCACTGAATTAGGGGCTACATATTTCAAAATTTTGCAAATTTTATCATAAAACAGTTGATTAATACCAAAGAGCAGATGTCAAAGCATTAATTTATTTTCAAATTAACTATGTAACCCTCCACCCTCTCACCCTGGGGTGCATAACAAATAATTTTTTTGATAGATGCAACTTTCTCCATCATAAAAATAAATACTTGGATCATTGGCGTAAAAACCCCGGAGCAAAGAGAAAGAATTCATGTATTTTCACTATATAATCAAAAGAGCCCTGCCCTTACACCAGAACTCCTGACCTTGTGCCCTAAATATTACAACTTTGGAAGAGGCACTTTTGCTCATCATAACTATGTACCAAGTTAGTTTATTTAATACCAAAAAGCAGAGAAGAAGATTTTCAAAGAATTAATGCATTTTCAATGTATAATCAATAGAGACCTGATTTAACATCAGAACCTTTGACCCTGGGGCCATAAAATTCACAATTTTGGAAGAGGCACTCTTGTTCAACATTACTATGTACTTAGTTAGTTTATTTAATACCAATAAGCAGAGAAGATTTTTCAAATAATTAATGCATTTCACTATATAATCAATAGAGCCCCACCCTAACATGCAAAACCCCTGACCCTGGTGCCATAAAATTCACAATTTTTGAAAAGGTACTCTTGCTCATCAAAACTATGTACTTAGTTAGATTATTTAATACCCAGAAGCAGAGAAGAAGATTTTCAAAGAAAATTGCATTTTCACTGTATAATCTATATAGCCCCGCCCTAGCACAAGAACCCCTGACCCTGGGGCCATGAATTTCACAATTTTGGTCGAGAACTTAATGCTCATTACAATCATGCTAACAGTTTGCCTGCTTGCTGTCCAGGAGTAAAGAAGATTTTTAAAGATTGCAATATTTTTAATTGCTTGGACCCAGCCCTCAGACTCCAGGGGGGCGGGGACCATAAAATTCACAATTTATGTTCCCCTTCACCCAAAGATGCTATATACTAAATTCGGTTAAAATTGGTTCGGTGGTTTCAGCGAAAAGGCCTAAAATATTCAAATGGACGACGGACGATGACGGACAAAAATGGATAGCAATAGTTCACCTGAGTTACTCAGGTGACCTAAAAACATAGAGCACAAGCTTGCCTATCTACCAAATTTATATATTTTATACACTAGTATCAGATGCAGTTTATGTGTAAAAATCTCAGATAGGCAAGCTTGTGCTCTGTGTTTTCCAAAGAGGAGAGCAACGTCACTGTCAGATAAACAAGCAATCCTGAAAATTCAAAACATTACCTTTCATATAGCGTTCGTTTCTTGGGTATGTCTTCTTCATCCCATTCACCAGTAGAACTACATAATTAAATCACAAAGGCTGTTTTTGGTTTTTCTCTCTTATTTAGTGTATATATGAATATACTTCTGGCGACAAAAATCAAACTTATTTCATTACATAAGCATCTTCTTTGAAAAAGTATCCTAATATGGTTTGTTACAAAATCAGTCGTGGTTGAACTTAAAAAAGAGATTCACGGACCTTATAAGTCAATTGAGCATCATACAACAACTTTCCAATGGTTGAATTTGGTTAATGTTTTAAACTAGACGCCATGGCATTCATAATTTTGAAAGGGACAAAACTGCTCATCATATATATACACTTATCAATTGCTATACCTAGGGGAGGGGAACTTTATTACAAGAGGCCCATGGGCCTTTTAGGTTACCTAAGAATCACGTAACAACTTTCAAACAATTGAATTTAGTTCGTGTTTTAAACTAGAGGCCAAGAAATGAAAAGAACTTTTTGTAAGCGACATCATTGCTTATCATAATTATACACTTAGTATGCTTACTTTGGTTACTTAACACCCTAATGTAGATCAGAGTAACAAAGAGAAAATGTATTTCTTCTTTATAACCAGTTGTGCTCCCCATCCAACAGGAACCACTGACCCTGAGGCCACATATTTTTAAAATTTTGGAAATATTATCATAAATGTTATGTCATCAAAAATGGTTGATTAATACCAAAGAGCAGATTTCAAAGCATTGATTTATTTTCAGACTATGTAACTCCCCTTCGTCATACCCCTGACCCAGGGGCACTTAAATTAATTCTTTTGGAAGAGGCATCTTTCTGCATCATAAATATGTACCTAGATCATTTTCGCTATAAAATCAATAAAGATCCGCCTTAACACCAGAACCCACGGACCAGCAGCCCTGAAATTTCAATTTGAAAGAGGCATCCTTCATTGGTTTAATATCTAGGAGCAGAGGAGAAGATTAAAAAAAAATTATGCACATTCACTACAAGTAAATAATCAATTGAAGTCCGCCCTAAAACTAGAACCCCTGGCTCTGAGGTCCTTAAATTCTCAAATTTGGAAGAGTCGATCGTCCCTCCTCACCAAAACTATGTACTTAGTTCATTGATTTAATACCCAGGGGCAGAGAAGATTTTTAAAGAATATGTGTATTTATGTATATGAGGGAATTGCGTATTTTTAGTAATCACTTTTTTTGTGTGAGTCCATAGGTCCCGAAAGGATTTTAAGGGTTTTATACTTAATTGAGAGCCCTTTAGTTTCGGCTACATTCGTTATATCCTTATCCAAAAATGTGGTTTACAAAGTTTACCCACCTCCACCCTCTAAATCCACCTATTGTTATTGTAGAGAATGCATGTACTAGTTTCTTTTGTATAAGGTTTCTATTGTTATTGTTGTAGAAAATATGCATGTATACTAGTTTTCTTTTGTATAAGTGTGGGATATTTTTGGGCCCCACCTTCTGCTGAATTCTGAAATTGTTAAATATGTAATCTCATTTGGCATTTGTAATAAATGCTCTATACACAAACACACTCTCTTTATTATTTAACATGCTGCAGAACAGAGCTGCAAATGTGCTTCGGGTTCATATGAACCGAATTGTTCATCAGTTTCAGTATTTAATAGCACATAAATGTACTTCAGTGTATAATCAATGGAGCCCCGCCTTAACACCAGAACCCCCGAACCATGGGCCATGAAATTCACAATTTTGGAAATCACATTCTAGCTCATCATAACTATGTAATTGGTAAGTTTTTTTAATACCCAGTAGCAGAGAAGAAGATTTTCAAAGAAAAAAAAATGCGCATTCACTATATAATCAATAGAGCCCAACTCTTACAACCGAACCCCTGACCCTGGGGCTATGAAATTTACAATTTTCGAAGATACATGTACATTCTTGATTATCATAACAATGTACTTGAGTAGTTATATATTTTATACTCAGGAGCAGAGAAGACGTTTTTTAAGGAAATAATGCATATTCACTAAATAATCTATATAGTCTTGCCCTAGTACTAGAACCCCTGACCCTGGGGCTATGAAATTCACAATTTTGGAAAAGGCATGCAGTTCATTCAACATTATACAAATAAATACCCCTTGTGAGGTCAACATGGTGAAATAAGGACCCAAGACCTGGCCCACGAGGTGACCTGACCTGACCGAGGCCGCGTAGCGGCCGAGGTCAGGGAAGGTCATCGAGTGGACCAGGTCGAGGGTCCTTATTTCACCATGTTGAACTCACAAGGGGTAATTAATTGCTTTATTGTACCGATATATATTAAAAAGTATGAATTTCGAACCGGTATCACTTTCTTTGATCGGGATCGGGATTCGCTACAGACCGGATATTGAAGTTGTTTACATTGACGTCTGCAAGTCGTGTAAGTTTTTGCATAATGATTTACTGATTAAAACAATATTTGGTTGATAGCGACATATATTGTTATAACTAATGATTACTATTCCTCTACACTGTCAAAATCTAACACAGAATTCAACTCTTTAAAGAGCCGCCTCTAGATTCTATTCAATTGTAACGTTCGATATATTGAAACGATATATTGTAACGATAAAATTTTACCGTATTCTGTATTAATGCAAAACAGACCATGCACAATTTTAAAAACGTTGTTTTTTTTTCGAATAATTATTATTTTATGCATTAACTTCACTCAAAAAAGATTTTTTGATTTAGCGGTCATTTTTAGCGGTCATTAAAAATAATGACCGGGTCATTATCCCACGTGCAATGATTCCTTGGTCAGTATTGCTGTAAACAGTACCATTTGGAGTCATTGTTGTGTTTTAAAGTTTTCTTACCAGCCAATCAAATTCGTGTATTATCAATAGAGGTGTAATAAAACTACATGTATGCACTTGGTAAGTTTAAATACCCAGTAGCAGAGAAGAAGATTTTCAAAGAAATAAATGCATTTTCACTCTATATCAATATCGTCTCATCCTAGCACTAGAACCCCTGACCCTAGGCCATGAACTTCACTATTTTTGTACAGGACTCAATGCTGATTACAATTATGCCAACAATTCGACTACCTGATGTCACGGAGTGAAAATGATTTTTTAAAGATTTCAGGGGTTTTAGCTCAACACCCAGCCCCTAGACCCCAGGGGGCAAGGGACCATGAAATTCACAATTTTTGCTCCCCTTCACCAATAGATGCTATATGGAAAATTGTTTGAAACTGGTTGAATTTACTCAGGTGACCTAAAATGCATTTCAGCTGATTGGTAATATTCATCAATAATAAGTAGTGCCCCTACCACATATGAACTCTTGAGCATAGGTAAACACAATTAACATATTTTGAAAAAGCACCCTTGCTTATCAAAAATGTTTAAATAATTTATGCCAAGCAGCAGCTTTCTAACAATTAATACATTTTCAGTATATAAGTAGACTCTCCTTTATGGTACCCCTGACCAAAGGGCCTTGAAATTCACAATTCTGGAAGAGGCATTCTTGTACATACTAACTATGTACTTTGTTACTTTACTTAATACCCAGAAGCAAAGAAGAAGATTTTCAAAGACTTAATGCACATTCACTACATAATCAATAGAGACCCACCCTAACACCAGATCCCCTGACCCTGGGGCCATAAAATTCAGAACTCTGGAAGAGACATTCTTGCGCATCATAACTATATACTTAGTTAGTTTATTTAATACCCAGGAACAGAGAAGATTTTCAAAAGAAAAAATAATGTCATTTTTACTTTAAAATGTATAAAAACCCACCCTAACACTAGAACCCCTGACCATGGGACCTTAAATTTCATAATTATTAATTATATAAGAAGGCTCAATGCACTTTACATTCATGCCATCAGTTTGACTGCTTGGAGTCAAGGAGTAAAGAAGATTTTTAAAAGTTGCTTTAAATTTAGTTTTTTTTTACCCCATCCCTAATGCCCCACGGGGGGACTGTGAAATTCACAAATTTTGTCCCTCTACACCATTATAGTGTATACAAAATTTATGCTAAATTGGGCTAAAATTGGTTCGGCGGTTTCACAGAAGAAGCTGAAAATGTTCACATGTTAACGCTGGACACACGACGGACGACAACGGACAAAAACAGATAACAATAGGTCAAGCAAATGGACAGTGTTCAACGTTATGGAAATGTAATTTATATGAAATTGAAAATGCAAATTTTGCGTAATTAGAATATTTCTCCTGACTTTAATTCTCATTGTCCAGGCCCCGTGAGGATCCGGGTTAGAATAGATCCTCAGTACCCCCTTGCTTGTCGTAAAAGGCGACTAAATGAGACCGTATAAACCGAACCCCCGTGTTACAGCAGGTGTGGCACGATAAAGATCCCTCCCTGTTCAAAGGCCGTAAGTGCCGAGCGTAGGCCTAAATTTGCAGCCCTTCACCGGCAATGGTGACGTCTCCATATCAGTGAAATATTCTGGAGAGGGACGTTAAATAGTCTACAATCAATCAATCTCATTGTCCAGTTCAAACAAAATGTTTTTTCTCATTAATTATTTGAAATACAGTGTATCAAAACCGAGGAGGGTAGGGTGAAACTTTGTATTCATTAAATTTGACACCTTGAAAGAACATAGAAAGGGTCACGTTGTATTATCTAATGAATTATACTGGAAGGGCTTTCGTTCTTTACAATTGTATTTATAAAATATATCTTTTTAAAATTGAGCGCTATATTTTTCATTTTCACAGGCATATTTTTGTTACAAGACCACCCCTTTGGTATCAACAATTTTGACGCTTTCAACTTGACCTGGAAAATGTTTAACTTTGACAATAACTTTGATGGTGCCATGACTTTCCAGTTGTATTCAGTTTTACAGAAATTCGCTTGGGACCCACTGAAATTTTGACCCCTTGGCCTAGGAGAGTGACTGACTTTTGAAAAACTTGAACCCTAGTCAAAACTTTTGAAACATAAGTGCTTATGCTTCTTAATTGTTTTACTGATGACAAGACAATTTTTAGGGATTTTAACTTGAAAATAATATTTACAAAAGTCGTGCCTTGAACAAAATAATCCGTTTGACATTTTTGCCAATATTAATTATTCTTACAATATACGAGGGGGTATCAAAAAGTTCGTGAACTCACCCATAAAATTAAAACCGCTTTAGGAACATCAATTAATTGAAAATATCTTCTTAGCATCCTCTTTTCTAAAAACTACAGAATAAACCACAAATCATTAATTTTATTTTTAAATAAATAAGCAATGTTTTTGTAAGCAATGGTTGCTGTATGTCCAGGCGGACATCGAAAACGACCTTTTTTCGACTTTAGTGTAACGGAGAAAATCTAGTTTTCATATGAAGATTTGACATTCAAAAATCCCGCTTATTCAGCTACGGTATTGTTCGGTAAAATATGGAATTTTAACCTTACGTTCAGATTACTATACGCCCTCCCACTTTTCAAGCAAGGGGGGGGGGTATAATAAGTGTACGAGGTAGAGGATGCGGATATTGAAAAACAACGGCATTGTCGGGCGTCATGAAACTAAACAGTGACGGCGCCAGTGATAATGTAAAGTCGTTTTTTTTTTAATTTCATAATAATTTGGCAAATAATGAACGTATCAGGCTCAAAATTTGAACATTTTTTTTTTCATTTTTGTTGTTTTATGTTCCTTATAAATTATGAAAACATGCACAGACTACATAGTGTAAATTTTGCAGCTCAGTCCACGAACTTTTTGATAACCCCTCGTATATACCTGACCAATTAGCTACATTGTTGGGGCTGTTTTGAAATATACTTGTAGTATATAGTGTTAACTTAAGGACAGACGAGACGTTACTTAATAATAGATAAATTTTTCTAAAAATTTGTCATTGAAGTATTGCTACTAAAACATGTTTACACACACAAAATTGAGGTACCTTACAAGGTATTTCTGCAAGATACCAGGGGTAGTTTTTCTTATATAATCCTTTGGGGAAGAAAAAAAATCCAATTTCAAATGTTTAAGTGTTTGGATTTTTTTAAAAACGTTTAGAAACTGGTTTAGAACTCAGAATGTTATTGAAATTTTGAATATGTTTCATACATTACGAAAATATACAAAACATATTTTGAGGAACGTCTCGTCTGACCTTAATTTTTGTGAAGTATATATTCTTGTTTCAAGAAATATAGATACATTTGGCAGTATATTAAGAAGAAATAAAACACAATACCTATCCTCCCCAAGATACTGGGCCTGGTCTTGTTCTTCCTCTGTGCTTTCGGTATCATACTGGTTATTTGGAGAACTAAAGGAATAGAACATAGATTCGTAATCATTGAACAATACGAACTCTTTTGAAACGCCTAAACTCAATCATTTTTCATTGCAGTAGCATGTATATTTAAATTCTGTGAACTTACGATAGAGATTTTAAGTCTTTGGTATATTGTGTCTCTTCACACAACCTAGAAGGAAAATACTGCTAATAAATATTATTGACTGGACAATTAATTGAGAAATATAAGAATATATATATATATATATATATATATATATTCATCAATACTTTCACGGCATTTCCTCTTCCTTATCTGTTAAGAATTCATTACCTTGGACTTCTTAAAGGCAACGGATGTTCGGTTGGTGTTCTTACCGTAACCTTGACACTCACTTCTTTACAAGGTCTGTAACATAACATCGAAAGCCATAAGAACTTTCCAATTACGAGAAAAACGAGTGCATATTCAGGTACACGTATATGTATGTATTCTTTTACATTATCCATTAAAAAAAGAGAATATACATACCTAAAATGCTGTTTATTTAATGACTCTATCGTTGGTTTTTCATAGTGACGTGTTTTAGGAGGACTTACACTTCGATTCCTAAATGATATAGATACAATTTGCTTTTGAATATTTCTTACACTGGTAAAAAGAAGAGGAAAGAGAGAAAAATCATTATTATTATTTATAGGGATTTCCTGCAACCAATTATAAAGATGCTATATGTTACTATTAATCCCTATAGAATTATAAATCTTATCAAGAAATGACTACTATATTTTATGGCTTGCATGTATATGACATCTCTTATAACACAGCTTTTCATACCTTTTTTCACAACATGTACTTCCTCCTCCTGTCATCTTTTCACTTACTGAAAAAAAATGAAATATGCATGTTTTACCTCTGGCCTCGAATCTTAATTTTTTAAAAGAGATATTAGACCAAAACCAATACAGATTAATTCGTTGTATCAAAGGCTAAAATATAGACCTTGTTTAGTTATGAGTTAATTCTTCGGGCTCCGATTTCTTTATAGAAAAAATGTTTCTTTTAAAGAAAGTTATATTTCAATTACTCCACTCGAAATGTTATTGATTCTCTTATATGTATTAGCCTAAAGTTTGTGGTCAGAATGTTTGTAAAATACATACAAGAGGCCCATGGGCCTTATAGGTCACCTGAGCATCATGCAACAACTTTCAAATGATTGAATTTGGTTCATGTTTTAAGCTAGATGTTATGGCATTCACAATTTTGAAAGAGGCACCATTGCTAATCATAACTATACTTAGCAATTGTTAAGTTTGTTTACTTAATACCGATAAGCAGGGTAGGGGAACAAAAAAGTATGTCAACTAATCAGTAATATTCAACAATAATCAGGAGTGCTCCTACCACACATGAACCCCTGACCCTAGGTCTACACATTGCACAATTTTTGAAAAGGCACACTTGCTTATCAAAAATGTTTGATTAATACCAAGGATCAGATTTCAAACAATTCATTTTCAGTATATAAGTAGAGCCCCCCCCCCTCCCCCTCCCCATTATGGTATCCCTGACCCAGGGGGCCTTGAAATTCACAATTCTGGAAGATTAGAGCCCAATTCATAACTATGTAAATAGTTCATCTGCTTATTACTCAGGAGTAGAGAAAAAGATTTTCATAGATGTACTGTATTTTCACCATATAATCATTAAAGTGCCCCGCCCTAACACCAGATCCCCTGACCCTGAGGCCATAAAATTCACAATTTTGGTAGAGGCACTCTTGCTGAACATAACATACTTAATTAGTTTATTTAAAACCTAGGAGCAGAGAAGATTTTCAAATATTTCATGCATTTTCACTATATAATCAATAGAGCCCCGCCCTAACACCAGAACCCCTGGCCCTGGGGCCATGAATTTCACAATTTTGGTAGAGGCACTCTTGCTCATCATAACTATTTACATAGTTAGTTTATTTAATACCTAGGAGCAGAGAAGAAGATTTTCAAAGATTTAATGCATTTTCACTATATAATCAATAGAGCCCCGCCCTAACACCAGAACCCCTGACCCTGGAGCCATGAATTTTACAATTTTGGTAGAGGCACTCTTGCTCATCATAACTTTTTATTTAATTAGTTTATTTAATACCTAGGAGCAGGGAAGAAGATTTTCAAAGATTTAATGCATTTTCACTATATAATCAATAGAGCCCCGCCCTAACACCAGAACCCCTGACCCTGGGGCCATAAAATTCACAATTTATGTAGAGACACTCTTGCTCATCATAACTATGTACTTAATTAGTTTATTTAATACTCAGGAACAGAAAAAAAGATTTTCAAAAAAATAATGCATTTTCACTATATAATCAATAGAGCCCCGCCCTAACACCAGAACCCCGGACCCTGAGCCATAAAATTCACAATTTTGGTAGAGCCACTCTTGCTCATCATAACTAAGAACTTAATTTGTTTATTAAATTCCCAAGAGCAGAGAAGAAGATTTTGAAAGAATTAATGCATTTTCACTATATAATCAATATAGAGCCCCGCCCTAACACCAGAACCCCTGACCCTGGGGCCATGAATTTCACAATTTTGGTAGAGGACTCAATGCTGATTACATTCATACCAACAGTTTGACTGCTTGATGTCCGGGAGTAAAGAAGATTTTTAAAGATTGCACTAATTTTAGTGGTTTTTGCCCCACCCCCAGGCCCCAGGGGGGCTGGGACCACGAAATTCACAATTTTTGTTCCCCTTCACCCATAGATGCTCTATGCCAAAATTGGTTGAAATTGGTTCAGTGGTTTCAGAGAAGAAGCTGAAAATGTTTAAATGTTAACGCACGACGGACGACGACGGACAAAAACAGATAGCAATAGGTCACCTGAGTTTACTCAGGTGACCTAATAAGAGCGAGAAATATTCTTTTTGACAAACTTTTTAGACTAAATGAAACGATTCCAATAGACACATATCTGTTGTTATGAGATACTGATACTTTATCTTATGATGTGAACTGTTTGATATTTTCAGCGGTTAAGTTTATCAATGAATCTGGAAGATTTAATTAATATTTCCATTTAATTATGTTACTTACCAAAATTAATTACTTTACTATGTTACAGTTGTATTTTCATGACTATTGTATCAACTTTACTAACACCAGGAAAAGAACTTGTAAGTTGTAAGAACTTGTTTCTGATCCTTTTGTGTTAAACAATAAAATATGTTCAAATGAGATCAATAAGAATATGTGAATTTTTTTTTCATTAACATCTTTTATGTACAATTCAAATTCATGCACGGATCTAGAGGGGGAGTGGGGTCCACACCCAACCCAACCCCTGGATTCTGCAGAAACGTTAAATGTATAAATACGTACTTAAGTGTATACATAATATTGTATCATATTTTTGGTTCGTGCATTCAGGATAAATATACTCCCTAAACTCAAAACACTTTTTAAAAAAACTGGTAAGACGTAATACACATTCCATATGGTTCGAAGGATTTTGAGGCATTGCGCTTTTTCTTAAGACTTAGATGTATAATTGATTATTATGAAAAAATACCTGTTATAAATAGAAAGTGGTTCTCTAAAAATTTAAACCAATCAAACTGCAAGATTTAAATTGAAGCGCAAAATGTAAATACATGTTCATGCACGTATAAATATATTATAAAAATGAAATAAGGAAATTCTACGCTCTATTTTGTTCAACAGTTAATTACAGACATTGGCACTCGTAGTTCAAAAAATTATCTGTTTGATTTTATTTTAATCTTTCTCTGAAATATCAAGTAGGAACATTTTTAAAAATGTTTCGTAGAAAAATATAATTTGAAAACTTTGCAAATTTAATAACAATTAAATAGACAGATTATACTTACATTTTCATCACCTGAATAACTGAATTATTCTTAATGCAAACAAAATTATTTCATTATGTCGATATATTTGTTTTCACCGTATTTCATATCATAAACTTAACCTTTTTCAAACCGAAAGTAGAAATATCGTATTGAAGATTTTAAACAAAAGAGACCGATTAGCTGATAATAAGTAAGTAAAATCAATAAATTATAGACAGAAAAATGACACTCACGATCAAGGATTCCGATAACCGTTTTTCGTCATTTCTAATTGTCGAGACGATAAACAATCATTTGAACTACACTACATTTCCATGCCCATAACCTAACAGACACCACACTGCTTAATATCATATTGCATCCTCAGATTGTATACGAGTTATTCCGCTTACCGTACATATAGCAACTGTGTCAACATAAAACAAGAGGCCCATGGGCCACAACGCTCACCTAGGCACGAAAACACAAATCAGCAAAGTATTGAAAAGAAAGAGTGCATATAAGACGTGGACAATTCCCCGCTCTGAGACAAGATATTTCTCAATTTTCAAAATTCACAGAAAAGTTATATTTTTCTAAAATCATGTTCTCAGTAATGTCATCTTCAAAACATTTTTTCAATATATTTTACTGAACGACTTATTATTTGATAAACTTTATTTCAGACAGTTAAGCATATTTAGTGGAAAATGGGTTTACTAGAGCTATAAAAAAATGAATTTTGAACATGAATGGGTCAAGTCTCCATTCTTCGTTAACGCTTAAATGATAGAAAAGTAAATGCAAAATCTATTTCATTCGTCCAAAAAAGGAATCTGAACCAATTCTATATGAAAATCGAAAATTTCTGGGAAAAAATACGCTTCAACAAACCGCCTCATTTAAATCACACTAACAAATGTTGATAATGCATATAATTCGTAGAGTAGTGGTTAAAGCAGTCGGTTTTGGACAAAACCCTGCGCTATTGAGAGGGTTCGAATCATACAATAAGCTTTTTCTTTTTTGTTTAAACGTATCTTTAAAACATGATTGAAAAATAAAATATTAATAAAATATTTTAAAAAATGGGAAAAAAAAAATAGATGTGTAAAAGAAGATATAAACAATATAATTTTGAAAAATATATTTTTTAGATTTCTCAGAGTGGGGGATTGTCCTTGCCTTGTACCCTCCATTCTTTACTTGTTGGGTGAGGGGAATTTAAATACATGTATTTCATTACTTGAGAATGTCCATATATCAATAAAGCATTCATGTATAATTTCCCCATACTTGAGAAGAAAAGTTTAAAGATTTTTTCTATATATTTCTATGTAAAGATTTGATTGCCCATCATGGCCCAGTCTTACCCTAGGGTCATGATATGAACAAACTTGAATTTACTCTAACTGAGAATGTTTCAATATAAAAAAATATTAATCACCAATCTTAGCTTTGCTGATATCTTGAGAAGAAGATTTTTAAAAGATTTTTCCTATGTATTCCTATGTAAATTTGAGCAGTCATTGTGCCCCGCCCTATCCTGGAGCGTTACAGGCCATGCTTACAGTTTTGGACAGTTCAGTCGATTAGAAAAAGTTGTGGTGTCGATGACATTCTTGGCTCCTTATTTTCAAAAATGGACGCCTGTTTGGCACAGTTTAATTTGGCCACAAAAGCTTATATTTCTTACAGAAACTGAGATTGTTTAAGGGGGAAAAGGCTTACATGGATTGGTTTTTTTGTCTCAATCTTTCTCTATCATTCTTAAAATTTTCTTCAAACGCCTGCTTTGAAAATTAAAGAGCAAAGAATGTCAGCGACACCACAACTTTTTCTAGTCGACTGAACTGTCCAAAACTGTAAGCATGGCCTGTAACGCTTCAAACAGCTTATTGCACTAACTTGGAAGGCAATACATTCTTACAACCTGTGCGCATGTCATTTTGCCCCAAAGAATTCATTGGCAAATAATTTTCCAAATATACAGTGTATTTTCCAAATTAAAATCACCGCTTCGGGGTTGAAACCCCATATGATACCGGTACTTAAACGAAACCCAACATGCGTGCCCCTTTACATGGTGACCATGGGACGTATAAGTAGAGACCCGTCCTTCGGAATTGAGACCATATAAACCCTGGTCCTACCTGGGACGAAAAAGATCCCTCCCAGCTCAATGGCCCTGAGTACATTTTGAAGCTCTCCACCGGCAAGTGGAGGCGGCTCCATATGAGTGAAATTAATTCGAAAGAGACAATCAATCAATCAAAAGATAGGCTAACGGGTATATACTCGTATATGGGACGACATTTTATCAACTATGAATTACTAGACTAAGTCTCTTCCGTTCATTTACCACAAAAAACTATTTCATCGTTGTTTATGGTTACTTCAAAATTCGAGCAGTCGTCCACGTTGAATAGTAGTTAGTGAGTCTGCTCTAGAGTCGCGAAGTTAGGAGTCGATCCTTTACGTTGGGGGGGGGGTCGAATTTCAATGTGGGACGTGAATACCAGTCCTTAAGATTGGACAGTATGAAATAAATCGATGTCATTTGTCGCAATAGGTGCTGTTACGAAAAAGACCCATCACTGCTAAATGGCCGCTACTGCAGAGTATTAGACAAAGTTTGCAGCTCTCCACCGGCAACTGATGGCGTCTGCTTATGAGCGAAACTTTCTCGAGATGGACGTTAAACAACATACAAACAAATAAACAAAATCAAACTTCTAGCAAATAGAATTGAACCTAATAATGTACGTTTTCCTCCAATTGTTATAACCCGTCTTGAAAAGCGGGAAGTTGAAGAGTGATTGGGATGTCCGTCCGTCTTTCTGTTACGCTTTGGAACACCCACCTCTTATCATAATATACCACTGAATATGGGAATTTATGAGACTTTCACAGAATCTGTAGTAGTTCTATTGTGCACCTCCTATCTAATTTTTGGATCGGACACATATTTTGGGTTTCCCAACGCAAAACATGGACTCGGCCCTTCTTTCTGTAATATTGAAGGTATCTAGATCTCTTATTTGCAATTCCTCTTAAACCAAAAATAAAATATAATGATACCTTTATATTCTTCATCACGTAATACTTTTTATATGATTTTTTTTTTCCGGATCTCCCAGAGCTCAACATGGACTTTGTTATTATAACCATATGGGAGAAAGGTGTATCATTGCTCACAATACATATACTTGTACTATCAAATACTAGTACGAGGGGTGATCAAAAAGTTCGCGAACTATCTTTATATCTACATACATGTAACCACAATTCAGATTAGAATGAAATTCGGTATAAACATAGTCATACACAATGTCTATATAAAGAGCATATGCTGAATAAAGTTTTTCTCCTTGTTTGTGACGTCACAATATGAAAAATACGTCACCATATAGGTCACCTGTGACGAAAGATGGTTGTCTCAGTCGAATTCGTTCAACAAACGACTGTACAATTTTATGGAACATCTTAGAAATCCCTCTGCAGTATCATGTAATAATTTGTACACAGTAAATTAAGATATATATATATATATATATATATATATATATATATATATATATATATATATATATATATATATATATATATATATATATATATATATAAAGTACATGCCGATGGAATTCTCACAACGCTGCCCTACACTACATCGGCATCGAAAGCAAGTTTATTAACTTGCCTAGATAGCCGAGCGGTCTAACGCGCTGTCCTGTACTGCTAGGAGACAGATTCCGTAGGTCGAGAGTTCAACCCCGGGCTGGGGCGGAAGTGAGTATCCTTGTAAAAGTGAATTTCTCTGTGCTTTCTATATTAATATTCCTTCACTTAGGGCAGTTATATTAGTTTAAGAGTTGTTGTAATTTGTGCTTTATAAATAAAATTAATTTCATCACAACATGTATTGGTAACGATCCTCTAAAAACTAATGTCCAAATAACTGTATCTCACTTCCATTCTCAATGACCGTGTAGTGTAGGGCAGCGTTGTGAGAATTCCATCGGCATCGAAAGCAAGTTTTTTAACTTGCCTAGATAGCCGAGCGGTCTAACGCGCTGTCCTGTACTGCTAGGAGACAGATTCCGTAGGTCGAGAGTTCAACCCCGGGCTGGGGCGGAAGTGAGTATCCTTGTAAAAGTGAATTTCTCTGTGCTTTCTATATATATATATATATATATATATATATATAAAATTTGAGAAGATTTGTGATTTGAATATTCGAATAATGTAAAACGATGAAAGAAAAAAAAACTTATAAATGCTTTCCATTTTTTAATCTAAAGTGTTGTTCAATAGTAGTTTCTCATATATACAATTAACAATATCAAAATGTTTATTTTTAAAGATGCAGAAAATATCACTCCATTTCGATAGCGTTTACAACACCTCTCTGCAAAACACCTCCTTTATATAACATGACTGGCCATACTAAATAATCCACAGCATCACCTGATTCTGTAAAGAGTTTATACTTGGTTTCATCCATAGTATCACCTTGTTGTACAGAAAAGTCCAGCACAGCAGGCGGATCTAAGTTTTTCATTAAC
Organism: Saccostrea glomerata; assembly: GCA_003671525.1. Taxonomy (NCBI): domain Eukaryota; kingdom Metazoa; phylum Mollusca; class Bivalvia; order Ostreida; family Ostreidae; genus Saccostrea; species Saccostrea glomerata. Next base: position 3,499,778 of record PRKT01000011.1, on the reverse strand, counting down.
CAGCATAGTTCAATAGATTTATCTGCGTAACTTTCACAATGTTCTATATATTCTGAGTAAGATTTTTGTAACGATCCTTGCCTGATTTTCTGCAAAGTACATGATTTAAAATAAAGCATGTATGATGAAAATTTAAAAAATATCACAAAAATATTGTTCACCAGAATTTTTTCGTCACTGTACCTTCGAAATGTTAGATAAACAGTCCACCGCCACATAGTTTCTAATATGTCTGACTTTTGTTAAGTTTTCTTCGCTTTCCACCTCCATACCCATCACCTTCATGTAACAAACCCACACATCCATAAACAAATATGAAAGCAGCTATGATTTAACAATCCATCCAATGATAAACGGCAAATCATGACTTCGAATACCCAAATGATGATATCTTATGTTATTAGAAGGCATACCAGAAATGAGAATAAATAATGAAAAAATGCAAGTGCTTGTTCAGTTTTCGTGCTTCAATATAATACCTCTAGCCAATGTAATATTAGAAAAAATAATGCATTTTACCATTTGTAAATCATCGAGCTGTTCTTCTGCTATTCGTCCACAGTCTTTGTAAATCGTCTTGTAAGATAAAAAAAAGATTATTAAATTTCAATTACACATTCCATTAGTCATTACACAAAAGTAGATCTGTATAATTAATTTTACGAGTATATTGCGATGATTACCTGTAGAATTCTCAGTAGACACTCAATTGCGTCTCTTTCGTCCAGAGAGAGTTCTACATCGCTTGTTAGGGACTTCAATGACTTCAGGAATTCCTTTTCATACAGTTCAGTGAACCGTGTCCCTATTTCCTCCACGTTTATACTACTACTGGTCTCTGTGATACTTTGTTCACTTTCTGTGGTCTGGTCACCATTACTTTGTTTCTCCTTGAGTCTATTTCAAACCATGACAAACAGCGATGATCTCATTTAGATTACAAATTATACAATTCTGTTAACAGGATATAAATAAATCTTTGACAAATTATCACATCAATACTATTTGGTCAACATTATACATTTATTGGCTGAGTTCGAGGGCAACATGCGTTTTGTCGAACTGCCTGCATGATGCCGTTAGGCCGAAGGCAGACAGTTTGGTTCGAGGGTCCGACAAAACGCATTTTGCCCGAGAATTCTGTCAATAAATGTTTTGTTATACCCTTCGTTTTATTTCATTTTTTTGACATATATGTATTTGTATTTCGTGATCTAACATCAGGTCTGTCACTGTTTAACACCAACGAATGAAAACGAGATTAAGCTCCGCCCATTCTGTGACGTAAGCGGTCCAACATCGATTTTTTTTATGCCCGCTCAGCAAAACATTAAAATTGTTAGACTTTTTTCCTGAGAGATTTGTAAAGGAACAAATTTTTAAAGGTATAACAATATATTTTCAAAAATATTATGATACCTTGTTTGTATTTCTTCGTTTGTTTGAAGTAGCTGCGCTTTGTCTTGAGTCAAAGTATTGACTTTAGTTTCTTTCAATTTCAGCTGATTTTCCAGAGACCGAACCCTTCATATAAATAATACAAAATGCATTTTATTAAATTCTAAGTATTCAGTTTATAGACCAAGTACTATTTTCAAAGCAAAGTAGTTATTTATGATTTGTGTAAGAATTACAAAGTAGATTTTAAAATAATAATTCATGGATGAACCTTTCTTGCAGGTTATTTTTCTCGACAATGCAAATTTGTTTCTCGGATTTTAGTTCTTGGTTTTCCCTTTCTAGTTGTTCTTCGATCTCTTTTAATTTTTTGCTTTCTGCTTGAATATGAAAAATCATTTCTTCGTTTGATACATTTTCTTTCCTACAAAGAGAAAATTACAAATGAAACATTTAAGGTATTGGTAATATATGGAAAATGATGAATAAATGTTATTTTGAATATAAGAATAATAGTCAAAAATCTGATATTGGAGAAAAAATAAACATACAAAACAGTACATATAAAAATACAATATCATTGTTTAACTTCCCAAAGACCAAGGAAATATAACTAATTCTACTTAATAAAAAAATTTTCAATACCTCTGTATTTTTAAATTAATATAAAATAAAGACAAAAGGCATTTCTCATCTACTTACTTGTTTTGACATTCTTTTAACTGTGCTTGAATGAGTGCCTTTTCCTGCAGTATGTGTTCTATTTGATTTTGATAATGCCCTATCCCCTGTTCGTGATCCAAAATTCTACAATTGTAGCCAATGCAAGAACTCTACCAAAAAGCTTGCAACTCCTGTCTACAGCCACGCCAAAAATAAAGCACACAAAGTGGATCTAATAAAACCATTAACCAAATTAAGAAAACAAACAAACAATGAATTCATACCTATTTTTAAGTGTTTCGATTTCCTTTAGATACTTTTGTACTGTTCTCTCCAAACTGGCATTTCTGATATTAAGAGCCTCTTCTTTTTCTGTTTGGGACTGACTGGTTATTTTCCATTTGTTTTCTTTTTCATGAAATCTGTTCTCAATAAAGATTAATCACAAACTGATATGTAACAATTTTATTTTTCAGTTAAAAGTCTGGATATTGAAAATGAGGGATATAACAAACATTTGGACTTTAGTTAAGTGTTGTACAGGGAAGTCACCTTTGTTTTTCTTTGGCGATTTCTTCCTGCAGGTTTCCAATTGTTTTCTGATAATTTGCGATTTCTGTTTGTTTACTCTCTTCTTCGTCAATGTTTTTAAGAGTCAGTGTGTATTCTAGTTCGTCAACCCTGTTCACAAAAGGAAAGACATTACTTAAACACGCAAGGACAGTAAGTATTTTTGGAAAATCAAAATTCTTTGTAGCATTTCGCGATCGAAAAGATGATTTAAATCATCTTTCGAAGATAAGAAAACATCTGTTCTCTAACCTCTCCAAACCATAAGAATTTTTTAAACATCATAAGAAGGTCAATTAAAAACTTATACAAGAACTTTACTTGCGATATCCTTAAACATATTTGCATTCTTACTTAGCTTCAAGAGATTCTTTTTCCTGTTTCAGTTCATCGTTCTCATTTCTGATTTTGTCAACAATTTCTTCATATTCGGTTTCCATTTGTTTTCTGGAATTCTCCGATTCATCCCTTTGTTTATTATTGTTGACTTCCATATCTTTAAATCTTAAAGAAAACATACATCTGAATTCGTGTCGCTGATTCTGATAAAATACTGGCAAAATTTAATTCATATTTTCTTATAAGTTTTACATTTTAACAAAATCTTTGAAGACAATTATATGCCACGCATCAAATAATTTGCTTTTGATACCGGTACAATAATGTAACTCAACAAAGATTTTACCTTCTGATTAATAAATTCTTTTCCTCGACAAGAGATTTTAACTCTTCTTGATATTTTTCAATTTCTTCTCTCTGTGATTTTGCTGCAATCTCTTTCATGGCGAGCAGTTTTTCTCTCTCCTCTTCAATGTCATTTAATCTTGGAAATTCATGTAATAAATTTACATTTCAACACCGAGTTATAATAAATATTGTAAAGCATTAAAAAAATAACCTCTTTATTTTGATATTCAAAAAGACCATTAAAAAAGATAATTGAGCATTTATATAAAAACCCATTAATTTATGTAACTTTTAACACTAAACAAACTCGTTTTTATTATTATAATTGTACTAAATTGGATTAATCCTGTGGTTCCATAATTTTATTGTTTACCGACGACGAAGGAAGTCCAGTTCTTCATCCAACCCTTTCTTTTCTTTCTGAAAACTCTCAATCATATCCTGGAACCGCTGCTCTTTATCTCTTTTTGAGGACTCTTCATGACCTATGACCTCCGTTATTGTCCTTATAAGTTCCCCCTTTTTGTTTTCAGTGCTAAAACATTTAAAATTTTATTATTTACTGTTGTTTTCTGAATCAATGTATTTATATTTTTAAAGACTTCTTATATATATTTTTTCATTTATATTCATTTAAAAGTTTCATCATTTAAAAAAAGGAAGAATTATTACTAGATTCAAATTCATTTTTACAATGAACTGTTTTTCTTTTCCAATGCTAGTAAACGAATATGTAACGAATTCCAGTATTACTTGTATCTACTTATTTTACTTCTTCTCCTGGCCAAATACTTTATACAGCTTTTCTGTATTTTTTTTTCAAAATAAATTTACTACGTACTCCGAAAAAGAACCCGTTCCCTTGTGAACTCACCACCGTTTTAATTCCGCGTTTTCCGTCTGGAGCCGTTCATTTCTCTTATAAAGTTCACTTATCCTATTCTCTAAGACCTCTCTTGTTGTTTTCAACTGTGTTTGCATATTGTCTTTGTATTTCTCATGCTGCTGTAATCTTTGAAAATAATCTCTCATCATAATGTTTTGTTACGTCTTATTTCGCAATATAATCAAAATTAGAACAATGAGTAAAGCCAAATTTTTATACAAAATATCTAATTGCTTCACTTCCTTTTAATAAAGTTATAATCGGTAATTTAATTTAGCCTTAAAATCTATATCTTACTGTGTCAGGAGCTTTTCTTTTTCCGTGTTACTTTCCTCTTTTTCTCGCTGTAATTCCTGTATTTGTTTCTCAAGGTCATTGTCATGTTTTCGTAGAACATCTTCAATATGCATTAAAGTTTCAGCCTCCTGCCCTTTTTTGTTCATAAGCTTGCTTATTCTAAAAAGACGAAGACGAATCATCATGTGAGCAATATTTAATGCCGACTCAACTTCTGCTTTTCGGAGAATAGTCGATATCGTATCCTACATTGATTAAAATAATTGATATCTAAGTTGTCCTCCAGTTATCAAAATAATAGATATTTAACTTGTCCTCCAGTGATTGCCTAAGAGAATGATCAATATCTTATCTTCTAGTGAATAAGAATAATCCATATCTCACTTGTCTTCTTGTGATTAAAATTATACATATCTTACCTGTCCTTCGGTGATTTAGAATAATTTATATTTTGTCATTCAATGATTAGAAAACAACTGAAATCTTACTTGTCCTCCAGTGATATACTAGAATAACTGATATCTTACTATAAGAATAATCAATATCTAACATGTCCTTCAGTGATTAGAATACCTGATATTTTACTTGCCCTCCATTGATTAGAATAACTGATATTTTACTTGCCCTCCATTGATTAGAATAACTGATATCTATCTTGTCCTCCAGTGATTAGAATAACTGATATCTTACTAATCCTACAGTAATTAGAATAACTGATATCTTACATGTCATCCAGTGATTAATTAGAATAACTGATATCTTAATTGTCCTCCAGTGATTAGAATAACTGATATCTTTGTTATCCTCCAGTGATTAGAACAACTGATATCTGTCCTGTGTTGATTAGAATAACTGATATCTAACTTGTCCTCCAGTGATTAGAATAACTGATATCTTACATGTCATCCAGTGATTAATTAGAATAACTGATAGCTTACTTGTCCTCCAGTGATTAGAATAACTGATATCTTTGTAATCCTCCAGTGATTAGAACAACTGATATCTGTCCTCTATTGATTAGAATAACTGATATCTAACTTGTCCTCCAGTGATTAGAATTACTGATATCTTACTTGTCCTCCAGTGCCTGTTTCTCCTCCTCCAGGAATCCCTTCTCCATCTCCATTTCTCTGACTTGTCTCTCGAGAACCTGTATCTTTCCTCGACTCTTTGTTTCCTCTCGTTTACATTTCTCGCTCCATTTTTCCTTGTACTGATGGATTCTTTAAGAGAATGCACCACACATTTCTTATAATTTACAACAGCTATCTACGTATATATATTTTTACATCCAAAGAAATAATAGATATAACATAATATTTCGTTTGAGATAATATATTATTGTAATGTTATAATACATAGTTACAGGCATCTAGTTTTCTGTATAACATATCTTGAAAATGGCATTAAGAGAAAATAAAATAATCTTATAAACAACGTAAACTAACTTTAATTTTCAATGTATGATTTTATCAAAATTTATGAGCATCTAGTTTATCATTCAATGCATGTAAAAGTTACAAAAGAATTCGCTACCTCAGTACTGCAGCATCTCTTTCTTTCTGGAGCTTCTCCCTGTCGCTCTGAAGATTCTTAATCACAGTCTGGTAATGTTCTGTAACAATTCCTAGTTCATGTCTACTTTTAGCTTTCGTTACGTCCTTTTTCTTGTCCACTCTTAAATAAATGCATTACCGGATTCAACATATAGTTAATCACGGTTATAACTATCATGCTTTAGATGATTTCATATTTACAATGTGGTACATTTAATTGTAATTCTCTACGCATAGACCCAGTTCAAATGTGTGTTATTCACATTTTTAAAACTTAATCTTAACTTAACAGATACAATAAATTAAGTGTATACAGAAGCAAAACTGTTTGTATATGATACTTTGTTGTCGGCTTGTTTTAATGTATACAACTGAAACTGAAGATCGAAATGCTTTTGCCAAGAGAATTAAGAAAATGTTACCTCAAATCTAATAAATAATAAATATAGATGTTTTGTTATGTTGCAAACCTTGATTTCATCGACAGGATTTCTTTTTCCAGAGAATTCAGTTTCTTTTCATATTCGTCCCTCATGTGCTGCCGTAGGATCAGCTCGTGTTCGGAATCCTCCTCTAATTTCGCCTCAACGGTTTGCATTCTGAGTGGATAGAAACAAAGAATTATACATGAGGATAAAAAAAGATAACAAAGGATTCGATATATTGATTTCTCCTTGTCCTTATCTTAAAGAGAACTCTAAAACACCCTTAATGTTTAGATTCAGGTATTCAGAAATTGATTAAACATTTACCGAGATTTAAGGGAGTGATTCTCCTTCTTTAGAAGTCTATTTTCCTCTGTTAACTGTTTATTATTTTCATTAACTGCAAAGAGTTCCCTTCTTGTCTGCTGTAATGTGTTGATATGATTTTCTATCTCTTTTTCGAAAATTCGTATCCTAAAATAAAATTACTACTTAAAATAAATTCAGATTCTTGTGTATTGAAATAGCTGTTTCTCTTTTATCTCCATATATTTTATCGATAAAAGGATCTCCCTAATAGATTGTAAAAAATAAAGATTACAGTACTTGAGTAAATCTTAGTTACACGTTATTTCGTGACATGCCGTAAATTGCTATATGAAACTGTTTGAACGACTCGCCTGGATTGTAGCGTGTCTTTATCCTCCATAAGGTACCTGTGTTTTGATTCCAGTTCATGGAATTTTCTCTGATTGTCTGACAACAACATCTCATACATTCTCTTCTCCTTCTTTATTCCAGATTGTATCTTGTTATGAATGGTTTCGTCTGATAACCTGTATTTCATCATAAAATATTCGCATTACATATAATTATAAGAATTTAATATAGCAGAAAAAACATTCTTGGGAAATCATGGCGGTATTGCGAAAATGGCGATGAATCGAATGGCGATAATTTGAGAATTGACTGTATATGTAAGAGTCATTAACATCTGTGATAGCCCTATTCATAGTCTTCAGATTTTGATACAAATATTGCCCCATTTTGTGTACAAAGAAGACAAAATACCTCTTAGCATGGCTTGGTTTCGCAGACTGTTCTCGAAGTGATCTATTTTCATTCCTTAGCAGATCCACTTCTTTTTCCAATTCTAATATTCTCCGCCTCATTTCCACAGTCTGTTGATTCCCACTGGCTGATATTCCTGTGGATTGTTTTCTTTCTGGTGATCTATTAATGTCATTGATATTTTAATCCTTCATTACATATTTTTTTTATAATAATATAAATATAAAATCTTTCATTACCTGGTCTCTGTAGAGCGGGGCCGGGCGTTCCTACCACTCTTGGGTCTCTCCTTCGCTGACTGTCTATTACGAAGATTGTGACAGGGTCGATTCTGAGATTTTGTGATCTTTTTGGCATTATCTTTTCTCGCTGGTCCTCTTGATAAGAGAGTTTAAAAAAGAAGAGTATAGTGTGTATTGAAAGAAAATATCAACCCTCTTTAAACAGTCTCTCTATTTAAATAATGTCGCAAATTTAAAGTAAACTCTTTTAAATCTCATTAAGCAAGCACAAAAGGCTAATAAAAATTGTTCTTACGAAGTGATCATGTAGTCTAGCATTTCGTCCATTTTTCGGGCTGTCAGACACAGTTTTGCAGCAATATCTTCTTCGTCTTCTTCTAAAGCTGCATCCAAGTCCGAATCACTGCCGATGTTTTGGAGGAATTCAAGGTCATCTGGTGCTGATTCCAGTCCTTCTAATTGGGGTTCCTCCTCACTCATATTACATTTGCTATCAAAATATCCCCCGGTTAAATACTAAAGACTCCAGCGGACAATGCGAATATTTTATTCCAAGGCAATTAATGACATGACTTTGTTAATAGGTCCACAAAATATTTGTTTAGGATCGAACAATAAATTCTCCGGAGTACATAGAATTGTATTTAAATCCAAAAAGCAATTGTCTTTGAGACTTAGTCTTGAGACAACGGACAACAAAAAAGAACATAGTCAAAGACAATTAAAGTTCCTCGCTCTGTTTCTGGCCTCGGTACACGGAAGATCAACGTTTGAAAACATGTGAAAAAGTATTGTCTCTTTTTGGATATACGAATTTTACGTTCAGTTTTCACAATAAATCTTTCACCGAAAGAAATTGCATTTCTTTCCTTCAAATGAAAAATCGTCTGGTAGAGTTAAGGTATTTGGAATTGAAGGATAAACATTAAACACACACAAAGTTATTTGGTGTAAATTTCTGAATGGACTTGCAATTATTGACTTCTAGATATCAAAATTTGTTAAACTCCAGATTAGATTCAGTAATTATCTTTGGTTAACACCTGGACTTTTCTGATTAATTTATCAACAGTAAAGGCAAATAATTCCGTACGAGAAACAATTGATATTTGGGGTTATCATTTCTTCTTCGTTAAAATATTTAGCATTGGCGGTATTTTTCGATTAGCGGTTGCTAAAACTATGCAATGAAAATTGTTTGTTTAGAAAAGAGTCTATACAGTTCTTTGCATTCTATACAGTTTGAAGACTTTAAAACTAAATGCAATCCATATGAAGGGGAGACAGGACTCATGTCACATGACTAAATCCGTATCCTAGAAAGCAGTTATGTTACTTTTCTAATCGCTGTCTTGTCCGCCGTTATTTACAAAACTTTGACAAAGATAAAATTATAATTTCTTAGTTTCCGATAATGGATTTATGTGAAAAGAAAAACGTTATTGTTTTTGTTATTCAAATTTTCTTTCTTTCATAGAAAGATAAAATAAAAACAATTTCAGCTTTTTCAATAGTTTGTTGAACTGTGGTGATTGAATTGTAACAGTCTGTAATTCGAATTCTTGTCGATTCAGATCTAAATCTAAAAGAAAAAGAGTTATGAATATTATTTGTGGAAAGTTTTCAGTGTTTCCAATACTACATTCGTTAAAGAAGGGAATGCAGAATAAATTAAGAAACCTTTTTGCACTGGTGTGAACTTAGAATAGGTAACACTTTGTATTGTTAAAAACTAAAACAAGAATATAAAAACATAGGTGTCAAATATTTTGACTGAAATTACAAGAAAAACATTGTAAAAACATGTAATACATTTTCAATTCTTTTGTGCATTTGCTACTGTCCTCAATAATTGTCAAAACAAATTTTAATTGAAAAATACAAATTTTTGTAGAGTCCTCCACAAAAAATTAGAATTTTTCAATTTAAATTTGTATATGAAAAAATAATTGTCATGTACATTATAATTGAAAAATAAAATTTTTGTAGAGGACATTACCATACTAAATATGAATAATGCTTTTTTTCTTTACTGTTACAGTTAATGTCACAGCCTGTGTAGTAAACGTTGAACTTTTTCGAGTTGTAAATATGATTAGAGATAATAGCCATTTCCATAATTAATCAGCTTATCGAAAGTGAAATTTTATATTTAAAAAATCATTTCTTTGGACTGATTAAACTTAAATCACCTAATATCTATGCAACATCAAATTTTGGTTCAAACCATGTCATTTTAGATACCTTTACTCGTATGTGTCATTTAAATATTGATCAGCGATCTGTGTCTCATCGATTCATGTCTCCACATGTGTACAAGAATACGGAAGTTTATAGAAGGGACTAACCGATTTTATAAACTCAAACTGATGTAACATGTAATTGAAAATGGCCACAGGTCAACAACAGGAAACAGAGTAATTATATCATTTATTTCTAAAATGAATTGTTTCTCTAAGACTATGAAAATGTGAATGTTTTCAGGGGTCTTAATATTCCAGTATCACTAAAGCGAAAGTACCTATATTGTATACATTCAATCACGATGCATAATCAAAACCATAATAGTACAGAGTACATCGAAGAAAGGGGTATTAATTAAAATCAACAGTCAAACGGAGTACTTGTGAATTTGTCAGTAATTCGTAACCTTTAATTAACTTGTATGATTTTAAATGAAGTATATTTTTGGAAGGAATGGATAAGATAAACAAAACTAGATTCTCTCCGAATTTTTTTTTTAAAGAAGATATGGTCTTGAAAAGAAAACTTTAATCACATCATATTTTTTTTAGATAAAAGATCTATGTTCTGAAAAAAATTAGTTAATTTCAGAACTTTTTGTCCTTTCTCTTAAAAATGGTTTTTTGTAAGAAATTGTTGCAACAGTTTTAATAATAATTACAAATGTATTTAAATTTGTATGCCAAAATTATACTGTGTATAGTTTTGATTTTTATGAAATTTATTTCATTTCCGTCGAGAATAAAGTACAGTATTTATGAGCAAATATTTAAGGTGACTAAAGAGATTATACTCATTATAGACTGCAAAACTTAAGTTATATGTACGTATATCATTATAAATGCAGTGTTTGAATTTCCCTGGGTATTAAATTTGCATTTGGTAAACATTTTCAAATAAAAAAAATGAAGATACATGTATAGTAATGTGTTATGCAGACCTTTCATTTGTTACCTACTGAGAAATCATAATTTTTAGTTGTGGATCAATATTTGAGAATTTTTCAGTTCGTCTTTATCCACTCCAAAGAATGGCGTACATTGTTAACGTACGTATCAGTTGAATACTAAATTTTCTGTTTGTACAAGGAACCTACCAAATTATGTCCCAACGAATTAGTAAATTTTGGTTGCCTGCAAACATTGACTCTTTGTTTATTTACAACACGTGCAGTTCTTTAATGTATGTCTTTTTCTCTAATATGGGGGTATTACATAGCAAACTTTTAAAAAGTGGTATACCTTATAACGAACATACTAAATAAAAATATTCTAAAAAATGAAATTAAATATCTTATTTTCATTACAAGGTTGGAATTAAAAGATGCTACAAAATGGATAGAAGATTCCCTAACACACCTAAAACGATGTTTGAAAGAAGGAAGATCTTCATCAGATTTGAGCAAGTGGCCAGAAATACCAAATGTCCATAGCAAGAGGAATATATTCATAAAAACAATAGAATCTATATCTGAACAATGGGATGTTTACTGGGAAAGGTAAAGAAAGTATACATATTACAGCTTTGGTAGAGTTTGGACTGTACTCTACTCACATGTTGATATTTTTCTAACCTATGGTGAAAACTGAATAGAGTCTTAAATCCATATTAGTGATAATATTTTTTTTATACATGTATAATAGTATTGAGAATGAAACATATGGAGATAAAGAACAGTATTCAAGATCAAACGTCCATAAAACACTACAAAATAGGAGCAGAGCAAACGCAGGCGTCTAAAACCTCAGAGGTGGGATCAGGTACCATGGGGGAGTGAGCATCCCCTGCCGACCGGTCACACCCGCCGTGTTTGCTCCTTGTCATGATTAGGAAATAACGGAAAAAATCTGTCGTCAATTCAGTGTTTAAATAATGGACTAACAATTAGAATGAAAAACGTCAGTCAGCATTTGACTCAATGATTAATTGTATTTGCTGACAAAGTCATTGTATCGACCATAGAACTTTAAAAATGATGATTTTAAACGAGACTGCTGATATTCTTGTTTCATCAACTTGTTTGTCAGTAATTTACCTCGTTTTAGAGATTGTTCATACATTTGTGTATCGAATCAACTGAGATACAAAAACTCCGTATGCAGGTACGTGATGAAGGTTTATTGCTGCATAAGGAAGGGAAGTTGACGATAAAAAAAGTTAAAAGTCATCACGTTTATCAAAAAGCTTGATTGTTGGATTACCGTTAAAATCTTTTTCAAGTAAAATATCCAAATATGAAACAGATGTGTCAGATTGTGTGGTATTTTTTTTTATCTCAAGCTAACCGGGATATATCGTATCAAAATAAGAATATAGCGATTGATTGATTGTATATTCTTAAACGTCCCTCTCGAGAATGGAAATTACATGTGTTAATTAACAATACGTCGTCGATATATATCTAAATGTCGAGCTAAAAGCGACAGCAAGTGTTTTCGTCTTTTCATGCATAAGATTTTGCACAAAGTGTGCTTCACATAAATACAAAATAGGTCTGCTTATAACGGGGCGCAATTGGTGACCATTGAGATTCCAATAGGTTCTTGGAAGATCTGGTCTCCAGAAACAACATTGATTTTGTCAATCAGAAACTCAAGCATTTTTTAAAATCGACTATAGGGATTGTACAATCAGAATGTTTTTAACAAAATAATTTTGCAAATGACCAATGACCAGGTACGTAAATTTACGAATTCCATTTTTATTGAAAAAGCTGTCAATGATATCGGAAAGCCTGGACTTAAATTTATCGTAGGGCAATGATTTTGTATAAAGTTGAAAAGTTGTACGTTTTTTAAATGTTAACTTTGGTGAAATCTCGTGATTTCAAATTGTCTAAAGCTTCATTGGAAATTTAAGTATCCACATCTGATTTACACCACTTTTTGAATATACTGTTGAAAAGTACCTTCAAGACTGTTTTAAAATATTTTAGTGAGAAGTAAAGAAAGAGGCTTGGTTTAACATTTACTTGAACAGAAATCCATACATCAGTATAAGCACACAATGAATTAATGTCACAAATATCATAAACATGTTTGAAAAAAAATTTCACCAAGAATGAGTTATGGACTCAAAATAGAATGTAAATTCAAGTTTTGCATTTTTGCAACAAAAATAATGCAAAGTCCTGACTATAGGCATTATGTTTAAAAAGCACAGTAAACAAAAACCAAACTTTGTCAAAGCAGACGCTACTGATAAACAAAATAGCCCCATTGTGAGACGATATTCAAACATATTTTTAACATCCCAATCGTTGGAGAATTTAATGATCAATATTTTTGCTTGAGAATTAAACTGAAAAAGAAATTAAATATTTCCTTCATTGAAATTATCATGATATAACAATTTGTACAAATACGCTGCTAGTAGGCGAACTATTCTCAATATCGCGGACTTTTTGAAATGTTGAAATTGTTGAAGAGTTTCATATTTCAAATCGCTTTCGTCGATGTTTTGTTAGGGGTTGTATTCTGTTTTGATTTTTCGCAAATTAACAGTAAAGTGAATTGGAATTTTAAGAATTAACATGCATGAAGTCTCTTGACAATGTACATGTATCAGTGTTTCTACATGTAGTTGGCGATCAATAAAATTACTGTTTGTTTGAAACTACAAGAATTAATGTCTATAAAATACACATGTGTATTATTTGAACAATTCCAAGCCTGAATTTTAAATATGAGAAAAAATTGCTTTTTGAAAAGAAAATAAGCGAGAATTTCGTGAATATATTATTTGTTAAATTTCAAAATCATAACATATTTTAAGGCCTGGACTGTTAATCTTAATTACTGGTATATGAGATATTGTTTTAAACCATAATCATACAAACTCTACTTGCTAAAAATCAATGGCCAAAAGGAAAAAAAATAAATATGTACATGTACTAAATACAGATCAGACAATATACTCGAGCCCGGCTTTCAGTTCTTTCAATACTTTTATTCTAATTCTAGGTGTACTAAGCTGCGACGGACTGATGTCCAAAAGGCTATAATTCAAATTGAAAAACTCACGTCCAAGGGTCCCTCGGGAAATTTGAAAAGGGTTGAGTATCACAGAGGGATGCTGAAAGATCCTGTTTTCGTTAAACTTCAGAATATTTGGGAAAAGGTGTCAAACGATGTACCGTTTACGGACGTGTAAGTATTTCTACCAATTACAATTCGTACATATATAATAGTGTATAAACAGAACTACGCATAAAGTATAATATAAAAGTGTATACAGTTTAAATATTTATACTAAAGTAAATAGATCGTTACTAGTATTATTATGTAAGAATGAATGATATACAACTCATTCTTTTTATAAGAAAAACTGAAGAATTTACAAAACCAGATTTTAGGTAAGTAAATCTTTGCAATAGGCACAAAACATATTTTGTCTTTAAAAATTTGAAAGTTAAATCGTGAGTATGCTTTACTATTTTTTTTAAATGTATATAATAATTGAATACCGATTTTAATGCTATAAGCTGCCTTAACGAGTGGTTCCTTGCATATCTTCAATACTTGGAAACTGTCCTTAATCTTGCAAGCAACACATATTTCGTGGAAAACCTAACACCAAAGCCACCTGAGCAAACTGATGAAAATATTATGCAGAGCCATAGGGAAATTGTGGTATCCTGGCAGGAGTTATGGTCAAGGTACTATTGAATTATTTTCTTATTAAGCATAAAATTTTCGAAATTCAGTTTCAGTTAAGGGGTGTCACTCGTCAGCTTTGTAGAAAAGCTCACGTAGAACCTCTTACTTCAAAACTATTTACTAGAATTCAATTTTTTATATTTACATTTGCCAATGTCTTTCCTTATATGACAATACAAAAAAAAACGCAATTCAATTTTCGATGACATGCAGTCGGTCACATGATCAGACTTTCTTGCGTATGGAAAGCAAACTGCACGTGCAATTTGGAAAGTTCCGACTGTGACGTCACATAACGTCGTAGCAACGTTACGTTGCATTTCAAAATCTAAGTCTAGATAATATCTATATTTGTTTGTAACATGAATGTAAACGTAAAATATAAATATAAGAAATAAAATATCATTTTTAGAGTTTCATTGGGGTATGACATGAAGTCGGTACGTGATCAAATCTACTATAACGCCCTTCAGGCGTTATAGAATTTTATCACGTGACCGACTTCATGTCATACCCCAATGCAACTCTAAAATTGATATCTTATTTCTTAAATAACATATTTAACTTCAACAATGTAAATGGCTTAACATTCAACGAAAAAACTGCTCAGAAAGCTACAAAAAAGCCAGATTTATGAGGGATTATTTCTTGTGGTGGAAGGATATTTAGCAGATAATTCTGCAAATCTACACATTTATTAAATTTTATATCTTGAAACTTTAGCCTCACATACCTTTACTGGGAGAATATTATCCATTATGATATTGCTAGGAATATTTAATATTTGTCTAAATTTATATTTTAACTTTTACACTTTCCTTCAACAAACTTTATTTATTTTAAAGTACTGGATATTTGTGACTGATCGGCACTTAGGTCGTAAAAAGCTTGATTTAAGAAAATATTTTATTGTTTATTAGTTTTTTGATAACTCCAAATATTATACTTTTTAGTGCAAAAAGTTCACACAATAATTTACGCGCATTAATTTGCAATATTTGTTTAATGATAAATATTATTCAATATTATTCAGAATATTTTACGCAAAATAAAATCACATTTATTGCCATGGTTACATCTGATAAAATATGATTAAGATTAAAGTAATTAACCAAAGAGTAAAAATTTAAGTGTAAAAAGGTCAACTTCATTGTACCGACGTAAGATGAACACTGACCCCTATTGTCTCTGCGATTTTGAGTCACTCTATACTAATTCAAAAAATTACTTCTAAAAAAATCATTGATTTAACAAATTTCAAGAGTGACATACCTTATATTCAGATTGCTTCATTTGAATATAGCATTGCGTCTGCAATATGTTTTAAAATTATAACTTGGAATAAAAAACAAAGTAGTGCGTGTTATCTTCAGATGATAAAAAAATCTCTAATATTCCCCAAAAGTTGAGTTGGGAAAAATCCCATTGACATCCTCTTCTCCACCCCACTATGTACTAAAAATAACAGAAAAGTATCACAATTGCCCGTATTATGAATTTGTGGGAAAAGAATGTCTTGCAATGAAAAGAAAAAATAAATTACATGTACTATCCTTCATGTTTAACATCATTTTTGGAGAATTTAGGCCTAACTACATGTGTAAATATAATGTATAAACTTTTTTTTTCTCAAATATGTTTAGAAAATATGCATTTTCTGCTTTTATAATTTACTTGTCATTGTATAAAACCAATCTTACACAAATACATCAAACAACTTCTTGGCAGAAAATTCATTGCAATTAAAGACTTTGATACTTGAGTCTTTTCGTCAAGCAGTATTTGTCGATAGATAGGTTTTGACACAGTACCTCAACAAACGATGGTTTGTCTTCCTTGTCCAGTTCATTTGTTGTAGCAAGTTGACCACTGAAGATAAGGAAACAATCAAATACATTGAGGCCATTCATCAAATTTGTGGAATCCAAGAAGAGAAGCACCGAAATAAGAAAAAGCTGAATACCATAGCTAAATACTTTATGTAGGTATTTTCAAGAAAGTTTTATATATATATATATATATAAGAGGTTGAAGTCTATTCTCTAAGTGCAAGAATTACTCGTCAAAATATGCATTTTACAACAAGACTGTTGTTATCAAAATAGCCATTGATATTTTTAACTGCATGTCTCGTCTATGGAAGACTTCTTGAATCACATATATACATGTATGTATTCATGTTATTTACATGTTAGTGTCCTAATTTGATTAGCATACATTGATCGACTGATATTGTTAATTTAATGGAGACATATACAAATATGGTGTTCAACATTTTATGTATTCATAAATTTGTATTTCTGAAGTCGAAAAACAGAGAAGATGGATATGAGATGTGAAAGAACTCGTACTGACTTACCAGGAGATTTGTAAGTTTGTTAGTCAAAGCTAGTAAGTATTGTTCGTCAATTTTTTCTTGAAATACCTCTGATTAAAAAAAACTTTTCATCATGAAAGATTTAATTGCTCAAGTAATCCCGTTGTGCATTTTATTAATAGAAAATTCTAGTTTTAAAATATTTGTTTGTTCTTTTTTTCTATTTTCATTAAATGTTTTAATGTTTCTTCCACATTTTTTTCAGTTTAATGAGAAGACACCACTTGGTGGTTAATTTTTTATAAATCTTTTAATCTGTGAATTTTTCATACCATCAAAAAATAACTAATTCCATTATTAATATCTAATGACTTTATAAGAAATTATAAATGCACGAAAAAAAACCTGGGTACTACGAGTATGTCTTCAATATTCTATGTTTATATCTCCCTGTAAAAAATATATCAAATTTATTTTATTTATTTTTAAACTGACATATGACGTTTAAATTGGGGATCTATGAGAAGATACTAGATGTTTTGAATGACAGGGTGAACACTGACATTATTGAATCTCCTCCCGTATCAAATGAATTTGATGAAAAACTTAAGAAACAGTTAAATGCAGAATTCCAAACAGTGATGGTCGCACTGAAAAAGAAAATCAACAAATCTACAGAATCGGAGGGGAAATTCGAGCTTAATATGTTAAACGAGAATTCATTATTACATTTAATTTAAAATTTAACGCAAAATTATATTTTAAAGATATACAATGTAATACAATATATATAATTAACATTTGTGTATACATAGGTATTATTTTTCATTTATGGAATATGATTGTAATAAAGAGTATTTAATTTCTTCTTAGAAATAAAAAAGAAAATGGAAAATGTGAAAGCAAGCTTAAAACCGAAGAAGAAATTTCAGATCTGAGGTAAATTTTATTGCATCATTATAAATTGTCATAGGATGAGAAGAAATTCAACAAGGATAAAATATTTCATTTTAAAATCCCATGAATTACTAATATGATAATAAAAAGTAATTTATACACATAATCTACCAAAATCTACGTGTAGATTTAGTATAGAATTTATCAAATACCTAAAACATAACATTTTTTCAGAAAAACTTATGAAGAAGTAGAAAAGTCGCAACAACTTATAAAGAATATCTTAAAATTAATGGAAGTTGATTTACCACCTGAAGAGAACAAAAAATCCCTTAATACTGATGAAGCATTGAAAGAGTTAGAAAAACGGTTCCATATGCTGAAAACAAAATCTGATTCACTGGAGCGAGAAATATTAAGGTACATGTTTTCTGCTTCTTATTCATATATATCTCCTTGATTGCCCTATTCCTTGATATCAATTATCGATCTTTTTACAGTTGTAATAGCAATGCCAAAGAAAATACACTTAGACTACAAGAACAACTTGACAAAGAAGTAGAAGCAAGGTATTAAATATGAATATTTAATTTTTAGAAACTGTTAAAATTCTATTTCCGATTCGAAAAATAAAGAAAAAGAAAAACGAAAACATACGATGCTTGTGTTTTCATGCAGTTTAATGGTTATGTTTATCATACAGTTTTTTCCTAGAATTAAATAAGGTTACAAATAGTTTCAAACGTAAATTTCATTGTCATTGTATAAAAATTTTGTCTTATCATTATTTCTGAAGCCATGATTAGACGAAGGTGACTTTTTATTTCAAAAGTTTTAGATGATCAATATTTATTCTGACACAAATGAGAATCATTCTGCATTTAAAAGGTGCACACTATATTTGTTATCAATACTGAAATATTATTATAATGAAAGATTTGTTTATAGAGAATTACTACAGGAAGAGGACAAGTTAAAATATGATATTCTGGAAAAGACATTGGACTCAATCCTTTCGTCTGAAGAGCAATCTGCGACAGAATATCTGAAGAATAAAAACTCAGAGGATGTGCCAAAAAATGTAAAACTTTATGTTGAAAAGATGCAATTATATATAGAAAAATTTGAAGTGGTCAAGAGCAAAAAGAGGTACACTATTGTCATAAATTTCTTATCTAGATATTTTTTAATTATTCGAAAACATACATATTTATATTTATTCAATTAAAAGTATATATTGGAAAAAAAGAATTTATAGACTCAATATAATTGTTTTTTTTAATGGCAAAACCACATTTTATTTACGGTTTATAGCTTGTTGTCTCTGTCAAAATGATATTGATTGGAGCATTTTAATTCAATATTATCACTACATTTAGGATACGATTTGTATTTATAGAGATGGTATTATTTTATTTTTTGACAGCGAACTTAACTTTAAACTTCTCACAATGGAGGGGTTGCTGACTGCTTTTGAAAATAATATGTTGACAATCTTTGATGACGTCAACGCAGAACTTGAGTCATGTGATGAAAAAGGAAGAAATCACCTTAAAAAGTGGTATCAGAAAAAACATAAACGTTTGGAGTCTATGCTTCTTAAAAAGGATCAGACTCAGCGGTTGGTATTAGTCAAATTGTTTACATTTTTATGGTTTTTCACAGTTTTCAAGATTACTTTATATGTTTTATGTAAGTAATTTACAAAACTTTTGCAGACAAATCGCAAATTTAAAACAAATGCAAGCAGAGTTAGAGGAAAACAAGGATCAGCTGTTGAATAGGTAATAATAAACAAAGCTTTTCTTTTAATTGATCTGATCATTGTTTATAATTAACCTCAGAACTGAAATGTATATATGCTTCACACATTCATATATCATATTTTCATTGATTTATTTCTTTTAATTAGACTAAGTCAGGTAGCAGGTGCCAAACTAAAGGAGAACAACCCAAATATAACAGATCTGTCAGATCCAAACAGACCTCTGAAGCTTGCAGAACAGTTTAGTGAGCTCTATGATAAAGAATGGACCAATGCCTTAGAAGAGTTAGGTAAAGATGACACGGAGGAAACAACAGCTATTGGCTTACTTTTAGGGTCAATAACGGTAGTTTTATTTTATTTCCTTATTAGTCTCAAAATTCCTTCCTCATAGTGATTCCTATTCTCAGTATACATGTATAACCGTAATATAATTGATTTACCACAGAAATGCTACCAGTTTTGCTTGAGAAATTCGTCGGAGAGCTTACAAGCGTTTCTTATGTGTGAAGAATTGGACTGGAGGAATGTATGTTGTTTCTTTTTGTAGAAAATTCATGGATTTAAATTCAAACGTAATGTCTCTCCAATGTATAATATGATGTTTATGACCATAATGCTTTTCTTAAATATAACTAATCTTTACTCAAATATTTTTGTTTGTTAAGGAATTGGATGCCGATGAGAATCACCTATTATCTGAAACCAGGAAGTCTTTAGCCAAAGTTCACATTCGACAAATAAAACAAGTAAGTTTAATGTAGGAGAAAATTGATTTGTCCCACTTTGTAACAGGTAGGAAGAAGTATCGACAAACATGGAAAATAATGCATTTTATGTCCCAAGTATCTGACATTCTTTACTATGACTAAGTGACTTGTAGCCACATATTGGCATACTAGCATGTTATTAAGGTAGTGATCAGTTCAATGTATAAATCATGAAGTCTATAGTACCAGTATGTATTATTTTAACAATTATAAAATACCCGGGTACAACATGTACATGAGTATGCGATGATTTACATGTATATGCTTATCATTTTTAATTTCAGAAGTTCTTAAAGGAAAAAATAATAAAGACAAAGAAATCGCAGAAAAATCTTCGTTATTTTATTGAAAAGTCTTTGGAGTTGTCCTGGTATATGGTCATCCAAAGTCCTCCAATTCACATGGAAGTAAACTTCCCAACAGGGGAGCCTCTCGTCAAAAGTACTCTTAAGGAATACACAATAAGTGGAGATATAATTTCGTACCTTGTGTGGCCTCCTCTTTACTTACATAAAGATGGACCTCTTCTTAGCAAAGGTGTTGCTCAACCTCAACCAAAACCAAGGCATAGGAGACAAAGACAATCTAAAGACCACCCGTCTTCTGTCCCTAAATAAAAAGTATCATCTCTATATACTGTAAATGTTATATATTTCGTGTGTTTGATATTTAGCGGAAAATGATTTTTAAACAAATTAGCGTCGATTTGATTAAGCGCATTTATTGATGTTCCTATTCATGTATCATTGTTTAAGACATTTTGCGATGTACTTGAATTAGCGGAAGTATCTTTCCGCCAAAAGCGCTAAAAAGAATACACCACCAAATTTTATACGTTTACAGTATTTGTGCCGATTTTTGTCAGACAGTGGTTTCAATTTTGAAAACAAAAGGCAGTATAACGAGTTTCTATAAAACTGAAAATTAATTCAGCGAGTGAAAAAGACAACACTGTACTTCTCGACACACAAACACCAGATATTCTCTCTTTCTCATCCTCATTGGTTCATCCACATTATAGTTTACGTTGTGCTATTTTAAAGCTGAACAAACGATGAGGTCTAACACATTTCTTGATTTTTATAGAGCTAAAAAAGGTCTTTTTCTCCAGAGTTAACAAGATTGCAGGCTTCTGAATTATCTCCATGCAGCCTTTGATATTTAAAATGCTTACATGATTTGATGCCATATAGATTCAAGTTTATATTTTTCTTCACAGTGATTTCCTTAATATTCAAGCATAATTAGAATACTGTAGAACAACATTTAAGCTTTTGACACAAATATTTTAATTAAAAGAAAGTTGACAATATCAAAAGTATTAATTTTTATTTCTGTCTCCTTAATCTTTCACATTAACATATACATGTACATGCATATAGTTTTCAGTCTTTACTTTAACGTTCTGTTATTTGAATTGAAAGAAAGTGTGAAGGATGCCTGTTGAACAATATCAGTACTTGTTTGGGGCACCAGTTACCTTAGGTTTGTCATTGTTAGCCTGAGCTTATACATGTAGAAAAGGTTTTGTCAAAAATTGTCTACTATATTTCCTCCAGAAAACAAATAAGGGAAATTGAAAACTCTTGGTATGTATCTCTGTATGAATGCTGCTGATATTTTTTTTGCGAGGGGGTGGGTGTTTTGTAAAAAAGTATGACATTTCCTGCAAAAAGTTTGTCGAGGTAAACGTGGTGAAAAAATATTTTTGAACAGTCAATATTAAAGTCAAAGCTTTTTGAGATCCTTGACAGCTGCTTTTCAATGAATATGGGACATTTTTATTTACTTTTGACTGGTCATTTGCAAAATTACTATAAAATCACACATTTTCGTGGGGGTCATCTTTTTGTGGTTTGAGGAAGAAATATTGGTTCATGGGAATTTTAATTTTAAGGATTGAGGATTCTTGAGTAGTTATGTCCGTGAAAAATCACATTTCATTATAAACATATTCATATGACTCTTCTTACCTCGAAAACCACGAAAAAAAATCCTCAACGAAGAACTGTTATTTTCAGTTTTCTGTTTAAAAACATTCTGATTGTCCATACAAGCACTCTGAAGTTGATTTTAAAAAGAGTTTCATATTGACAATATCTATGTGGTTTTTGAAGACCAGGTCTTCCAACAATCTGTTTCTCATGGGTACCAATTTGTGCCCCGTTATTAGTATATTATCATTATTTTTGTGTTGATATGAAGCAGAGTTTATCAAAAGCATACATGAAAAGACAAAAACACCTGCAGTGGCATTCTTCGAATTCAGATGCCTTCAACTCGACATTTGAATATATCAACATCGTATTATCAATGGACAATAGTTATTTATGTCGACAAGTTATATCTCAGTGAGTTTGAAATAAATAATATTACAGAGCTCCGGGGGTGTAATAATACATCTGTTTCATATTTGGATAATTTAATAGTAAAAGACGTCAATGGTAATCTATAACAACCAAGCTTTATGATAAACGTGATGATGTTTTAATCGTCAACTTCCCTTGCTTATGCAGCAGAATACCCTTATCACATACATATGTGGTCGATATCTCTCTGTTAAATTGCATTTGAAAGGCCCGAGAAGTTGCGATTGCTCTCTGCTTGAGAAAATAATTTCGGACAGATAAAGCACAGAGCTACAGGTCCGTGCGTTATAAAAATATTCTTGTCGCAGATCTGCCATGATTTTCTTTGCTCTTTCTGTGGTGATATATCCCATATATCACATATGCGATAATACTTTCCACGCCCCTTCATATATCACTGCAGGAGGCAGAAATCAGGTCATGAGAAAAAAACTGATTTTATTTCACAAGTTCATAACCACAGAAAAATGAACATGTATAGCTATTTCTTAGCCTTTAACTAAATTAAAATACATGTATTTAACTCGGTCGAAAGTTCCCAATCGTTCAAAAGATTAATCCATTTTGAACATTTGAAACTTACGGTAAAATCTCCAAACTTTTTATCGTTAAACTCCTTGCTATTTGTTTCTAGGATTTCATATATGTCGAGTGCCTGGCTCAAAAATAAATTGTCAAAATCTTAAAACTCATTTAAAAACTCAAAGTCAAATTCACTAAAAACGTCCGACATGTTGGAGAGCTAGCTTGAAATGAATCTTTTTTTTTTTTATTATGGAATTTTGACACTCTCAATGAAATTTACGTCATCAGACATGCGACAAGTTGCTTACATCATAGATTTCAACGCCCCATGAAAACGATATAATCAATACTACTCGGCTTCTATGATGTAACCTATACATGTACAATGTAGCTCTCTGCTTTATCTGTCCGGGTTTTCTCAAGCAGAGGGCTACAGTTCTGCAGCTACGCCGACCAATTTTTACATACCCCGGTAATATTTATGATACTCTTTACTAATCATTTAATCATTATTTTTTCGAATTCAGTGTAACAATCCCTCACCCTATTTTTCTTGAATCTCATTTTTTTTAAATCTTGGTATTTTTCTAAAGCATTTTCATGCACACTTTCAATTTATCCATCAGTTCTTGTATAGAATATTGAAATATTCCACAAGATTTATTTCTTAATCATTGGTTGTTTACATGTAGCGAAGATGCCGTTTTTCTTGTGTTTCGATGTGTTGAATGTCAGATATCGTCTTGCTATTTAATTACACGCTTTTTCTTGGCTGAATTGTACTTACGAAGTTGTGTTGTAATTTAGTATGATCTTATAGTTACCTTATTTGTCGTGTGATCGACGTTTTTATCGTCTTCGAGCACACAGGTTTCACTGAAACTTCTGCCGCCGTCATACCATAGATTTTATTGTCAGATATACATATACATGTTGCGCTGCTAGGTCAATATTGGAAGGGATTGACCCAATCATATTATCATACCTGTGCAGTTGTTACTTGTATATTGTATAAAATTAAGTAGTCATTAGTTTTATCAAATCTTAGATTATGGCTACTGGAAACGGTAATGGTAATGGTGATGGTACAGGTGAAGAAGGGGAAGAAATTTCTATTAAACAGCACATAGATGAAGTAAACAAAGACCCAAACTATAAGGTTCTTACAAAAGAGGAATATGAAATATTAGTAAATGCAGGTCTTAAACAAGAGCAAAAGACAAGTACTCCTTTTAAAAGTCCAGGTTGGCATCCATTTTCTCCAATGTCAAAGTTACTCAATACAATGGGTGATTCCAAAAACCTTGGTAATGTCTCCATGTTACAAGGTAATCAATATCCCACCCCTAAATTACCAACATTTAGTGGAACAGATGAACCACAAAAAGGGGAAGTTAGGTATGAAGTTTGGAATTTTGAAGTTGGTTGCTTACTAAATTCAAATCAGTACCCAGAACATATTCTACTTCAAGCCGTAAGAAATTCTTTAAAAGGTTTAGCTAGAAGTATGTTAGTGTCAGTGGGGGATAAAGCTTCTATTCAAGACATTTTGAAAAAATTAGATGGATTTTTTGGCAATATAGCCTCAGGTGAAACGCTTATGCAGTCATTTTACAATGATTGTCAAAAAGAGGGGGAATCCATTGTTGTATTTGCTTCTAGATTAGAAGACACATTATCAAAAGCGATCAAATTTGGTCACATTGGGAATGAAGCAAAAGACGGGATGCTAAGAAGTAAATTTTGGACCGGGTTAGGTAGTCAACAATTAAAACAAAGTACAAGACATCTGTTTGACTCTATTAAAAATTTTGAATCTTTACTCAGGGAAATTAGAAAAGTGCAAGAGGAGATAACATCACAAAGGAGCACTGGAACAACAAAGTCAGCAAGACAGGCATTTCAACAGGCAGAGAGAGCAGAGACTACTACATCATCGACAGACCTACAGAAAGAATTACAGACAATGGTAAGGACGATGGAAAGGTTAGAACAGAAAATTGACAGTAATGCAAAAAGTTTCCAACAATTGAACAAAAGAGTTTATGAATTAGAAAGCAATACACAGAGACAACAAAGTTTTTATTCAAATAGAGGTTCATTTACAAGGGGTAGGTTCAACTACTCAAACAGAGGTTTTGGTCGAGGTCGTGGTCAAAGTCAAGGTCAAAATCAAGGTCAAAACCAAGTTCAAAGCCAAGGTCAGAGTCAGGCTCAAAGTCAATACAAACCATCCCAAGTTGGACAGAATTCAAAAAAATACTAACCTCTTCTATTGAAGGGCAGATGGAGGAGGAAAACAAGGTTCAGAAAAGCCCTATTATTAGAAACACAAATTCTGAATCTAAAGATTTGTTATCAAGAATGGTTGGACATCAGAATGAAAGTATCATATTTGTAAATGGTGTAGAAACAAAAGCTTTGATTGATACTGGATCAATGGTCACTTGTATGTCTGAAAGTTTTTACCAATCTTTACAAAACAAACCAGAGTTGCATAATATAGAAGACTTTGAACTCAAAGTTTATAGTGCAGAAGGCAATTCTTTACCATTTTCAGGATATATAGAAGTTGAATTACAAATTCCTTCTTTGTCTTTGAATCCTTTTTATGTACCAGTTCTAGTCACAAAAGGAACTGAATACAACAGTAAAGTTCCTGTTATTGTAGGTACGAACGTTATAAGGTTGTGTAAAGATTATGCAAACTCAGAACATACAGATGTTCCAGAGGAATGGAAATTAGCATTTGCAAATCTTAGTATTAACAATGATATTCCTGTAAAGACCACTAACAAGTATTCCATTACAGTAGGTCCTTATGAGGTAAAAACTATCTCAGGAATAGTCAAGTCTTGCAACAGCATGCAGGTAAGTGCCGCCATTACAGAACAAATTGAAAACCAATCAAATAACAGCAGTCTTTTAGTATGTCCAAGAGTAGTATCACTCAAAAATGGGAAGACCTCAAGAATTCCGATAAGGGTATGTAACATGTCAGCACGACCAATCAAAGTGTCACCAAAGTCCCTTATTTGTAAATTAAGTTCTGTAAAAGTAGTAGATGCTTGGGAACCTTCAACATCAAATGATTCTAGAAACAAATCAGAATTAGACCTATTAGAGTTAGGGGTGAAAATCAATGAAAACAAATTATCCCCTGATCAAGTTGAGAGTTGTCATCAATTTTTGAACAAATGGAAACACATTTTCTCTACTTCTTTAAAAGATATAGGTAGAACAGACTTAGTGGAGCATGAAATTAACTTGTCAGATAATACTCCATTTAAGGAATCATATAGACGAATACCTCCAGGAATGTACGAAGAGGTAAGGCAACACCTTAAAGAAATGTTAGAGGCAAATGCCATAAGAGAATCAAAAAGTCCATATTGTTCAAATGTTGTACTTGCTAGAAAGTCAGATGGTTCTTTAAGATTTTGCATTGATTGAAGAAAGTTAAATAACAAAACCATCAAGGACGCTTACAATCTCCCAAGAGTTGAGGAAACCATTGACACTCTTATTGGTAGTAAGTACTTTACAAAGTTGGATCTTAGATCAGGATACTGGCAAGTGGAAATCAAAGAAGAAGATAAACACAAAACAGCATTTTCATTAGGTCCCCTTGGATTTTATGAGTGTAACCGCATGGCTTTTGGTTTAACAAATGCTCCCGCCACTTTTCAGCGGTTAATGGAGAATTGTATGGGGGAAATGAATTTAAAACAGTGTTTAATATTTTTAGATGACATCCTTGTTTTTTCTTCTACATTTGAAGAGCATTTAGAAAGATTAGAAGGTGTGTTTAAGAGACTCGAAAAACACAATTTAAAGTTGAAACCTTCAAAATGTGAGTTTTTTATGTCTGAAGTGAAGTATTTAGGGCATGTTGTGTCAGAGCAGGGAATACAAACAGATCCCGACAAAATTTTAGCATTAAAAACATGGCCAGTTCCTAAAGATATAAAATCTCTACGTTCTTTTCTAGGATTTACAGGATACTACCGGAGATTTGTCAAAGATTATGCCAGATTAGTAAAACCTCTCAATGACTTATTAGGTGGACATCCGACTAATAAGAAGTCCAAGGCATGTAAGAAAAAGAAGACTCCTTGGGTATGGGGTAAGAAAGAACAACAGTCATTTGAAACATTGATAGAGAAACTTACCTCACCTCCAATATTAGCCTTTGCAGACTTTTCAAAGCCATTTAGTGTTAATATTGATGCTTCAAAGGAAGGTTTAGGGGCAGTATTATATCAAAATCAGGGAGGTTTAGATAGAGTTATTGCATATGCCAGTAGAGGACTACGGTCAAGTGAGCAAAATTACCCTGCCCACAAATTGGAATTTTTATGTTTAAAATGGGCCTTATGTGACAAATTTCATGACTACTTATATGGCAATACATTTGATGTATTTACGGATAATAATCCATTAACATATGTATCTACCACAGCCAAATTAGATGCAATGTCGCACAGGTGGTTGGCATCTCTTTCCAATTACAATTTTAAATTACATTACAAAACAGGTAAATCAAACAGAGATGCAGATGGATTATCTCGTAGACCTACAGAAATTTGTCCTAATGTTATCAAGGCTTTAACTTCAGCTGTGCTAGTAGAAAAGGAAGAACTTCCTTTGGCTGAAAGTTTAGTTTTGTCAAAAAATGCTACACTACAAAGTAGTAGTGAGGATAACGAACTGCAAGAGTTTAGCAATATTAACTGGGCTATAGAACAGAGAAAAGATACATCTATTAACAGACTTATAGAGTTGTTAGAAACAGGTTTGAAACCAGAGAGTAGAGAGTTAAGACATGAAAGCTTAGAGGTAAGAGAATACCTGAGAGAGTGGAGAAATTATGAAATACATAAGAATGTTCTTTATCGTCACACTATGATTGATGGCAAAAACATTAAACAACTAGTTTTACCATCACATTACAGAAATGTTGCTTTTAAAGGTATTCATAATGATGTTGGCCACCAGGGCAGAGACAAAACTTTATGGTTGGCAAAACATAGATTTTACTGGAATGGTATGGAAAAAGAAATTAAACAAAGAGTTGAGACTTGTGGTAGATGTGTTCGTAGAAAAACAGCAGAAAGCCCCAGAGCTAATCTTGTAAATATACAAACTACTAAACCTTTAGAAATACTATGTATTGATTTTTTAACATTAGAAAAGTCTAAAGGTGGGTTTGAGAACATTTTGGTAATAACCGACCATTTTACGAAATATGCTATGGCAGTTCCAACTAAGAATCAGCTAGCAAAAACAACAGCTAAAGCTCTGTTTGAGAATTTTATTTGTCATTACAGTTTTCCAGAAAGACTTCACTCTGATCAAGGTCGAAATTTTGAGAGTAAGGTTATTAAAGAACTTTGTGCAATTAGTGGGATTAGTAAAAGTAGAACAACACCTTACCACCCAATGGGAAATGGTCTTGTAGAAAGATTTAATCAAACTTTAATCAAAATGCTAGGCACTTTGGAAAATTATAAAAAAGAGGATTGGAAATCATATATACTTCCTTTAGTTCATGCGTACAATGCAACCAAACAAGACACTACAGGATTCAGCCCTCATTATTTGATGTTTGGTTGGCATCCAAGGTTAGCTATTGATGCCTTTTTAAATTTAGATGATTCAGAATCTACAGTAAAACCTAAAAGTCATCTGAACTATGCTGAAAAGTTAAAGAAAAGATTACAATTTGCCTACAAAGTTGCAAGATCAAATAGTGATAAGAACAGTTCTCGACACAAAGAAAATTATGACAATAAAGTTCGTTTTTCTAAATTAGAGATTGGCGACAGAGTCTTGGTACGGTTGTTAGCAAAAGCAGGAAAATGTAAACTTTCAGATAAGTGGGAGAAAGACCCTTATGTGGTATTAGACAAACCAAACGAAGACATTCCTGTGTACAAGGTACAAAGGGCATCAGGAAAGGGACCTACAAGGTTACTGCACAGAAATTTATTACTACCTTTTATGTTTCTTGCAGATGAAGAAGAGATTGACGAGACACCCCCAACAGTTTTCAAAAGAAAGACCAGACAAAGTAAAAAGAGGAAAGGTGAAGTAAGTGAAGAAGAATCTGATTCCAGTGAATCAGATTCTGAACAGGAAATATATGTCTCAAGACCATTTAACTCTAGAAGAAAGAACAATGTCTTATTTAACACTTCAGGTGTAGATCACAATATTGACCTCAATAGTTCAACTGAACATATGGGATCAAGTGGTTCTAGGGCAATGTCTACTTTCAATGTGAGTAATAATGTCAACAGTTCAAGTCAAAATACTTTCAATGTCAGTAATGATGTGAGTAGACAAAATCATCATACTTTCAATGTTAGTAATAATGTCAGTAGACCTATGCAACAGTTAGATTCATTTTCTTCTGTTGATCCTGAATCTTATATTCAAGGTAATAACTCTAACACAACTTCGGGCTTAGATTACACTAATGTTAATCGAAATCAGCCACATGAACGTGAAACGAGTCTGTCTACTGCACAACCGAGACGCTCTACTCGTGTGCGAAAGGCACCAGATAAATATGGCGAATGGGTTGTTGGGGAACAGTGTGCTCAGGTTTGGTATGTGTAGGGGGAGAATGCCACAGGGTTATATGTATTATAGTTTTATGATCTTAGATTTAGTAATTTACTTAGAAGAGTTACTAAATTAATTTTACTGATGAACTAAATTATGATGCACAGTATATAGGTGTGTATTGTAGTTTTATGACAGTAGATTTAGTAGTAGCTTTAGAGTAGTTACTTAGTTTATTTTATGATATTAATCTTGTATTGTTTTAGTGAATAGTGAATTTGATTTTACTTGGATTATGCTTGTTCTTTTGATTTATCATTAGCATTACAACTTATGTTTCTAATGCATAACAGTTCTTCTTGTTTACAGGAGAAGACATTTCCAATGATCAAGTGTCAAGTATTAGGCATTATTATTTTAATTTAACTGATTATTTTATTTCAGATGTAATATGTTTCATATTTGAAATGTCGGGAGACATTTTTCTCTAAGAGGGGGAGAATGTCACAGGGTGAATAAATTATTATTATAATAAATACTTTATAATTTATTCATTAAGAATCACCATCATCATCATTTTCATCTATTATACAGCGTAGTGAATTACAGTACTCTGGAATTTACTATGTGTTCAGTCATTCATAAAGTCGTTCATTGATATTCATGAGGTTGAATGCCTATTGGTTGGTTTGGGAGTGTGAAAGGTCAAAGGTGTTTGTGTCAGAAGGGGTGCGGCTTGAAGGTGTATGATTGGTTGATATTTCAGTGTGAGAAGTGTGTGAGTGGTTTTACTAGTTTGGTACCCAATACGCATGCTTGGCGCCAAACACCCTTAATAATTCACTCCACCCTAAGACAGCCAGGAGAAAGGAAGAGTTCATCTCCTCTCCAAAAAGTCTCTTATTTGATAATAAAAACAACTTTATACCTGTCTATTCGGTAAGAATTAATTTACCACCGTTGCTTAGAGAATTAAATTAAATACCTTATCAATTAATTATCTAATTAATCAGAACAGTTAAAGTATTCTAAAATAATTAAATGTGTGAGTGTTAGTGTATGAGTGTATTCATTTATTTACAGGTCACCTTTTGTTACTTGTTATCCTTCTTATTACAACTGAAATACAGATAAACAAATGAACCCACCAACAGCTCTTTTGTTATAATTATATGGAATAACAAATATAGTGAGGCTGTGACACTTGTTTACTTGTGTAATTTCCCGTGATGCATCACGTTGATCTATTTTTACTGGAGTTATTTCGGCGGAAGATTTGATTGTTAACTCTTTTAAATCAAATGTTAAAGCCACATATGGCGTATATACAATGAAAATTATTAGTCTAAAATTATAAGAACTTATTTTTTGTTTCATTACTTTATATAAAGATAGAACTTTTCCGTAAATTACAAAATCTAAGTCAATTGCAAAAAGATATCACAATTTAATTTGAATTCTCGGAATTTTCTCCGATTCGGAAGAAAATACAAAAAATTTAAATAACACATTACATCGAAGATAAAATCGTATTATTAGTTGAAACGAGGTGTTCTCTGGTTCAAAATTGTATGAAAAGTTTTAATTTAAATGTATTAACTATATTTCTTAATTAGTTTTGTGTTTTTCAAAAATATTTTTTTTTTATCAGTTACGCCATATATGGCTTTAAACAGTGTTATATGAACTTTTAAAAGTGTAACTTTATGTTTTATGAACTTATTTAATTTATTTACGTATTGTAATAATTTTACATGCGATGTACGAGAGTGAGATTTCATTACGGGACGATGATTATATTTGATTGGCTGATTATAATTTACGGGATGGAATTATTAATTTTGATTGGTTATGAAATTATTGCGGGTTTTGTTAATTCTATAAATACCCAGATACTGAATATCGTTTGCTCTCTCGTTTTCTTTGTGTCCTGGAGAAAGGTCACCAGTTTTGTCCAGAGTAATTTAAGGTGTGTACTAGTTCAGAATCTGAGTGACTGGAGTACATAATATGTAATGTTAGGTTAAGCAAAATTAATTATTTCTAGTAATTGTACTAGTTTTATTTATGATTACTAGTTGTGAACTAGTTATTTTATCTTCTTTAGCCCAGTTTAGGAGTTAGGAAATATTTCTGCTGCGTGCTAGTAGTTGAACTAGTAGCGGGGATATTTACTTGTAAATTATAAGTCATTTTTAGAGAGCCTTTACGTTTTATTTTGGTCGGGGGAATTTATTCAATTACAATTTACTGGAAATAGTGCCAGTTCTATATCAGTAGTTGTACTGATTTTGGTCTTAGATCTATGTCCCGAGGGTTGAGACTTGTGAATTTCAAACACTGTTAATTATTTTCGCTGTTCATGTATTAATGAATAAAATTATAGAACTTTACATCGGAGTTTTTGTTCTCAACACAAGGCATGCGTTCCGAAGCGTTACATTAGTTTTTAAATTACAAACAATTTACGTTTTTTGTCTTGGTCGTAAGTTCTTTGTAAAACAGGGGGTCGTAACATAAAGGCTACTTAAGTCTAAGACCATGCTTAAGTAGGACTTAAGTACAGTCTAAAACTTAAGACCGTAACTAGAAGCGTGCTAAGATTTGACAATCTTAGCAAAACTTAGGCGGTCGGAAGAGGTGACTTAAGTATATCTTAACTTTCTTATACATCTATTCAAAACTATTTTATGCTGACATTCGGTTTTAAAGCATTTCTCTATTCATATTATGCATTAAAGAAAATAATAAGTAATAGTTACATGATGACACGAGATGATGCATACAAAATATCGTTGAGTTATTGCACGCGAGGAGGCGTTAGCCTCCGAGTTTGCAATAACGAAACGATATTTTGTATGCATCATCGAGCTGTCAATCATGTAACTGATTTATCCCATGACCCTTCATTTGACCTTTTCCCATATTTGGTGTTTTCTTTGCATCAACTAATAAAGACTCTGAAACAGAACCACGTGATAGTCTTAACGTGAAGGGTTTTTGGTATCCAAGTAACGGATTTACAAATTTGGTAATTTTCTTAGTACTGTACCACGTGATCATTTTCTTGAGATAATCAATTCATTTGTTCTATGATTTGAGGAAAGTGGCAGAAGGGGTCTAGCGTAAAGAATCGCCGTTTTTCAGCAAGCCTACGTCGAGGATAATTTTCAATCGAGTCAAGCAGTTCAGATTGTATAAAATTCAGGCGATCGGATTTAAATGGCCCATGTGGCCAGGACTTAATGAATTTCGATTTACAGAATTGGTGTTTGGGATCATTTCCGGAATTGAAACGGGAAAATTTTACGGAATGGACTGCAAATACTAGATTCGGAAAACATGTGTCGGCCAGTGAATTAAGTGCGCTTAAAAACTCAAGAAAGAAAAACCACACGCCGTAACGACTTCACGGGCAGTCAACATGGTTCAAGTGTTCAACGACTGGAAGTCTCAGCGAAACAGCAACTTGGTGAGTTTAAAATAATTCCCGAAATACTCACTATTGTTATTAAGTACCAAGAACTTGCGTACACTATATCATGTTTTGTACACTGTAAATGAAGCCAGGGGCGCATACGGATTCCCCTACCCCCGAGGACTTTATATCAAATCTGTTCCGATTTTCTACGGTACATGAGAGCAAGGTGTTCATGAAATGAACTTTTCAGAGGATGCCTGGAAGGTAAATGCTACTATTGAATGTGCGAATTCCTATGGGAGATGAAGTTATCCGCTTCGAGAATTGCTCCGCCAGACCGTGTCAGTGTCTTTTTTTTTTTTAAAGATTTGTGCATTTTGATTTAAACTGTGTTATCTGTTTTGTGTGTGTGTTTTTTTTTCCTTGTTTCTGTTAGTTCATTAAAATCTAGAAACGAATCTTTGTCTCATTTGCATAGCTCCTCCTACATCCAGGGTATAACAGCTTTATATCACATATGTGATATTTAATATATCACCACACTTATGTTGATATGTAAGACAACATTCGTTGAGGTGAGCTCTGTAATCTTTGATTACCTATGTTTTTAATTGGTTTTATTTTTTGCTTGCTTTATTTGGTGTTTGCTTGGTTTTTAACTCCCCTGATTAGGAAAATCCGGAAATAGAATCTTGTCCTTTTCTCCCCACGTTTAAGGTATTTAAAGCGTTAAATACCCGCTATCCTAATTTTTGTTAAGAAACATACATTAATATCCCTGTGAGAAGAATAGACTTGTGAAATTATATCAATTAGATATTGACATTTATTAAAAAATAATTATGCAAGGTTGTATGAGGATTTGGGCCTGGTGAAGGGGGTCAGAATTAGCAGATTTATTAAATGTACATAATAAAGCATCTAAAAGTCATCTCATGACCGACAAATTTTTCTTTGATCTTCACAAGGGTGTATTTCTCATATCAACATAAGTGAGGTGATATATTTAATAATATCACATATGTGATATAAAGCTAGTGATATCCAACTGTTATACCCTGGATGTAGGAGGAGCTATGCAAATGAGACAAAAAAATCGTTTCTAGATTTAAATGAACTAGCAGAAACAAGAAAAAACACACAAAACAGATAACACAGTTTAAATCAAAATGCACAAATCTTTACAAAAAAGACACTGGCACGGTCTGGCGGAGCAATTCTCGAAGCGGATAACTTCATCTCCCATAGGAATTCGCACATTCAATAGTAGCATTTTCCTTTCCGGCATCCTCTGAAAAGTTCATTTCATGAACATCTTGCTCTCATGTACCGTAGAATATCGGAACAGATTTAATATAAAGTCCTCGGGGGTAGGGGAATCCATATGCGCCCATGGCTTCAATTACTGTGTACAAAACATGATATAGTGTTTGCAAGTTCTTGGTATTTACTAGTGAGTATTTCGGAAATGATTTTAAACTCACCAAGTTGCTGTTTCGCTGAGATTTCCTGTCCATCAACACTTGAACCATGTTGACTGCCCATGAAGTGTTACGGCGTGTGGTTTTACTTTCTTGATTTTTTAAGCGCACTTATTTCACTGGCCGACACATGTTTTCCGAATCTATTATTTTCAGTCCATTCCGTAAAATTTTCCCGTTTCAATTCCGGAAATGATCCCAAACACCAACTCTGTAAATCAAAATTCATTAAGTCTTGGCCACATGGGCCATTTAAATCCGATCGCCTTAATTCATACAATCTGAACTGCTTGACTCGATTGAAAATTATCCTCGTTGTAGGCTTGCTGAAAAACGGCGATTCTTTACGCTAGACCCTTTCTGCCACTTTCGCCAAATCATAAAACAAATGAATTAGTTATCTCAAGAAAATGATCACGTGATACAGTACTAAGAAAATTACCAAATTTGTAAATCCGTTACTTGGATACCAAAAACCCTTCGCGTTAAGGCTATCACGTGGTTCTGTTTCAGAGTCTTTATTAGTTGATGCATAGAAAATACCAAATATGGAAAAGGTCAAATGAAGGGTCATGGGATAAATCAGTTACATGATTGACAGCTCAATGATGCATACAAAATATCGTTCGTTATTGCAAACTCGGAGGCTAACGCCTCCTCGCGTGCAATAACTCAACGATGTTTTGTATGCATCATCTCGTGTCATCATGTAACTATTACTAATCTTGGACCACCTCTCTTCCCCCTAGAAAACACAGACCCCTGTTACATTGGAAAAGAAAAGTACACACGCAAAGATCAATATATTTATCCAGTTGAAGGGGTTGGTTCCCCTCTCTTTCTCTCTGTTCTTGCCAAGAATTTTCTGTGTGTTTTTTTTAACTGGATGGGTCCCTCTTGCTGTTTAAAAGTTTTATTTTGATGATTTATTTTGAAAATATAAACCCGAAAAGTTATTTAGGTATGACTTGAGGCTTTCAACAACAGCAAAAAAAAAAAAAAAAAAAAAATTGAGTTTGACCTACTTTTTATAAACTTTAACATTGACCATTACTTTTGGACGGTAAGGGCCAGCGCTTTCATACTTCCCATATGTAATCTTTGAGACAATTAAGGCCTTTCTTTAGCAACCAACAACCTCGACCCTTTGACCTTGACCCTGGAGTTTGTCCTACCTTAAAAAATGTTAACCTTGATCATAACCCTTGAACAGGTGGTGCTAGGGTTTTATTTTTAACATTTGTATTTCTTGTGAAAAGGCCTTACTTTAGGTACCTACATATTTGATTTGCATTTAAGAAAGGTTAACCTTCGCTATGTTGCCATACGGGGGCATCAGTGTTTCACAAACACATCTTGTTTTTTTTTCCTATGGGAGATGAAGTTATCCGCTTCGAGAATTGCTCCGCCAGACCGTGTCAGTGTCTTTTTTGTAAAGATTTGTGCATTTTGATTTAAACTGTGTTATTTTTTCTGCTAGTTCATTTAAATCTAGAAACGATTTTTTTTGTCTCATTTGCATAGCTCCTCCTACATCCAGGGTATAACAGTTGGATATCACTAGCTTTATATAACATATGTGATATTAAATATATCAGCTCACTTATGTTGATATGAGAAATACACCCTTGTGAAGATCAAAGAAAAATTTGTCGGTCATGAGATGACTTTTAGATGCTTTATTATGTACATTTAATAAATCTGCTAATTCTGACCCCCTTCCCCAGGCCCAAATCCTCATACAACCTTGCATAATTATTTTTTAATAAATGTCGATATCTAATTGATATAATTTCACAAGTCTATTCTTCTCACAGGGATATTAATGTATGTTTCCTAACAAAAATTAGGATAGCGGGTATTTAACGCTTTAAATACCTTAAACGTGGGGAGAAAAGGACGATTCTATTTCCGGATTTTCCTAATCAGGGGAGTTAAAAACCAAGCAAACACCAAATAAAGCAAGCAAAAAATAAAACCAATTAAAAACATAGGTAATCAAAGATTACAGAGCTCACCTCAACGAATGTTGTCTTTAAGTAAGGCAAAGTCACACAATTAACCAACAAAAAGTGTACTATCCAAAAATGCAAAATTTATACGATTTTGATTTGATACTTTGGAATAGACCTGTATAAAAACTACAAACTAGTTTTTCATCATGA
The DNA here is from genome assembly GCA_003671525.1 of Saccostrea glomerata. NCBI lineage: Eukaryota > Metazoa > Mollusca > Bivalvia > Ostreida > Ostreidae > Saccostrea > Saccostrea glomerata. The sequence continues at coordinate 3,462,801 of PRKT01000011.1, read as the reverse complement.
AAACGTAATTAAAATCTAGCATCTGAAGCAAGTTTGAGAGTTTTCATCCCTTGATGCATCATTTGTGCAAGTTTGTTTTTTATAAGCCTTATAGTTTCTTGGTAATAGACCTGCACCCATAACTTCTACGAGGTCCATTATCTGGAAAATGTATGTCGAATTCAGCATCTGAAGCAAGTCCATTATTGACTGCATCCTAAGATGTATCATCCATGCAAGTTTGCTCAACATAGAGCTGAAAGTTACTTGGAAATAAAACCTGCATAAAAAACTAACCTTTTCACTAATCAAGAAAATGTAGGTCAGATTCAGCATCCGAAGCCAGTCTAGAAGAATGCACCTTTAGATGTACCATCCATGCCAGTTTGGTCATAATAGGGCTCAAAGTAACTTGGAAATGAATCCTGCACCAAAAACTTTAACCTTTTCACTCATCCAGAAAATGTAGGTTAGATTCAGCATCTGAAGCAAGTTTGGTAGTATTGATCCTAAGAAGTACCATCCATGCAAGTTTGGTCAACAAAAGGCTTATAGTTACTCGGAAATGAGACCTACACCAAAAACTGCACCATAAATGTTAACCTGCTCCAAAAACATTAACCTGGTCATTCCTTTGCTGAAGTTGCAGCATCTGGAACTTTGACTGGTACAATGAAACACACTAGAAACATCTTCCATGCATGTCTAATTAATATAAGACATAGAAGTACTTTAAAAGAAAACTGCTCCAAAATTTTCCTGTTGTGGAAAAGCATAATCTTAAAGATTTTTTTCTATATTTTCTGTGTAAAGCTCAGACCGTATATTGTGACCCTACACTAACCCGTAAGGGTTATGATTTTAATGAACTTGAATCTTCACTATACCTGAGAATGCTTCCTTTTAATTTTTTGGGTACGTCCCATTCACGAATTTACATCTTAAAGGAACTAACAAACTTTGGTTACAATGTCATATTACAGATATAAGAGAATATATGAAATTTGATTTGAATTACACTGGCATCAAATTAATAATCATATTTATACATGTCCTTTACATTCATGTGTACTCACTTATCTTCATTGAAAAATATTACATTTTACTAAAAATACGTATACCTCGAGTTTTAGTGCTTTAAATGCAGAAGTAAAAAAAGTATATTTTGGGGGTGAATGAAGTGAGTTTCTATATTCAAGCATCTTTTGGTTTCCCCTTTTTCTTCTCTTCCACAGGTTCTGCGATTCCTTTTCTAAGTAGGTTACCGCCCTTATTTAATAAAAGAGCGGGCCACACAACATATTCAAACTTTGTTCCTGACCTCGTGTAGAACTGAAACCGTTTTGTATCAAATTCTTGTCCCTCTAATTTCTCAGGATAATAAAACACCAGGGGCGGATCCTGTATCACCATAAACCAACACACATCGATGCATTCGTCGATGAAAAAGTCGGCGGATTTTAGCTGTTTAACACAGGATGTACTTTTGCTCAAGACTTCTTCTTTACATTTCTAGTTAATGAAGATTGTTGATTACTAGGTACCTCATGTTCTTCTTTCAGTATAAATTAAATCCAAAAGCAATCTCAAGTCATTTAATTCTAGTGATGTGTTACCAATGGTCTTAATTCCATTATTTTGCATTATCGCACAATTTAATAATACCAGTATAATATAAAATGCTTTATCATATACTTTGAAATAATCTTCCTGACACATTATCTTACTTTTTTAATGTTCTCTATATTTTTCTGTGACGCCAATTTTCTAAGACTGTTGATTTCATGACTTAGTGCTGGCGTGATATGCTAAAAACAAAAAAAATATATTGTTAATTTATGTAATCAAACATGAAACATCCATCAGTAAATCAGAAACAAACTGCATGTACAAATGATCTATACTTACGATAATTTTTCGACAAAAAGAACATTGATTTACCTCTTCCTGGAGCATCAGAGCTTTCTTGGTGTTCTCAGCTAAGCTTGTGGACAGTGTAGAGCAGGCACTGTGACAATCCTTAGGACGAAAAAAGGGAGAAAAGATATCTTTAAAGTCATGGAATATTTCATTTGTATGAATATAAACTATATTTTAAAAGTTTAAATGATTTTAACAGTAATTATAATAAAGTTTACTTTTAATGTTATCACATGTAAAAGGTCTATTTCAAACTGGGATTTAAACCTTAGGTGAAACTTCGGAAATCAGCTCTGTGGCTACTAAATTTCATAACTTTTATGTAACATCTATAGAGAAAAAATAAAGAATAGTTTGGATGCACCTCTAGTAAAGTCTTCAAACCATCGATGGCTTTCTTTTCCTCTGCGGCTGTACCTTTACTGTGGTGGATCATGAATTCCTCTAGTACATCAGTCCAACATGCATCATATAATTCTCCAAATCGTTCCGCCAATTTAATTGGTCGGTTTGGGTCACTCAGATCTGTGATTTGGGCGTTACCGTCTGTCATTTTAGCTCCCGCAATCTCGCTTATTCTGGAGAAAGAAGTTTCAAAATTTAGACATATACAAGTAAACAGAGGTCAACGTCACAGGGGTCAGACACGCTATGCTTAATAATACCCACACCTTTATGTCCATACTGTCTATTATTCTCTTCACTAAATTCATGATGGCCGCCCTTTATAAATGTTGGCAATAAAGCCGATACTTCTAACTTTGGCACATTCTCCTTATGCACGTCTGCGAGTTCCTATCATAGTTAAATTGACTCTAGCCTTTTAAAGTAAATCTCTAAAAATCACAGATTGCAGAAATATTATTCTCAACTGATCGATAATTTTTTTTAAGTAAGAGAGCTTCTGTAAATTGACAATGTTTCTTTCAAACCAAGGTTAAAGCAATATATCTTAAAGAAAAATGTTGAAATACAAGAGGCCAAATCGGAGCATTCTATAAATGTTGGGAAATATGGTACACTAAAGGGCGAGGCTAAAAAAGAAGTACAAAGATTGAGAAAAGAAATGGAAGAACTCAGACATAAACTAGGTCACGTAAATGAAGAGAAAAACTACTGGGTCAGAAGGTATTTATAGTATGTTCACAATATTGTTATCCATGATAACAAGCATTTCTGATTTACAGTTTTAGAAAAAATACATGTTTTTAAAATATGTGCATGTAAAGATCATTACTGCACCTTTCACATTTAGTACATTAGTACATAAAACAAAACATCTTATAAATGTACATGTAGTTGCTAAGAGGCTGGTGCATATGTATGTGCCACAAAAATCAGATGCGCTATGTGAAATTCCCCATTTGATATTCACCACCACTATAGCTGAAGCCTTTAAAGGGCGTAGTTGGATTATATGGCAGGTCATCCAAGCCGCAACTGCCGCCATCTTTAGAAGAGGTTGACCGGGATTCAACAGATGTCAAACTCGTCATTGATAGCAGGGATAGGAATTCAAGGAAATGGTCACCTTCAACATTAGTGGATCAAATAGAGAACATTTATTAAGACACATTATTGTAACATATTAATGGAAAATAAGGTTTGGGCATAACACACTTCTAGCAGTGGTCAAATATAACAATTGAAATGAGAAATATCAATGAAGACCAAATGAGATTTAAAATACTACGCCTTCATCTCTGGAAAAACAAATTCAAGTAGCGTAACATGGTGTTTTGTGACTTAGCAGATGTACTGGAAGTGAATAGGAAAAAGAGAAAGATAAAAGGGGCGAGGAAAAAATGATACAGTTCGTCAGGACTCAGACGTCCACAGCTAAAAGTCAAACCTAAACCGTTGCTGAAATTTTAGAAAGACTGAGAGCTGATCGAGAGTAAACAGGAAGCAAATTTTTCAAGTATTTATGGAAACAACCATGGAACCAAACGTATTACTCTCTAGAAAACCAAAGACATGTGCTTGTAATGGGTATCAAGCTGACTGTACCTTTGGAGGAACAGCGCAAGACAGAGCACGAATGGAAAGCTTCAAATACGCAGACCTCCCGGCAGACTTTCTAGATAAGGGATTGGGTGTTTGGTTGTTATATCAGCTGTTAGTGATGGATGAACAATCGGTGTGGCAAATTATCCAACGAAAAGATGTATGTAAAACAAAAAAGAAATGAAAAGATGAATATTTTCCTTACATATCTAAATGTGTATTTAATTTTGACTAAGACACAGTCGGGATGAATTGTATTTGAAGTTGGTTCTTATTGGCCTGCACTACTGGGCCACCAACGTGAGAATGACATGGCCCAAGGTTGAAATACCTTTAAAAGGCTAGAGTCAATTTAACTATGATAGGAACTCGCAGACGTGCATAAGGAGAATGTGCCAAAGTTAGAAGTATCGGCTTTATTGCCAACATTTATAAAGGGCGGCCATCATGAATTTAGTGAAGAGAATAATAGACAGTATGGACATAAAGGTGTGGGTATTATTAAGCATAGCGTGTCTGACCCCTGTGACGTTGACCTCTGTTTACTTGTATATGTCTAAATTTTGAAACTTCTTTCTCCAGAATAAGCGAGATTGCGGGAGCTAAAATGACAGACGGTAACGCCCAAATCACAGATCTGAGTGACCCAAACCGACCAATTAAATTGGCGGAACGATTTGGAGAATTATATGATGCATGTTGGACTGATGTACTAGAGGAATTCATGATCCACCACAGTAAAGGTACAGCCGCAGAGGAAAAGAAAGCCATCGATGGTTTGAAGACTTTACTAGAGGTGCATCCAAACTATTCTTTATTTTTTCTCTATAGATGTTACATAAAAGTTATGAAATTTAGTAGCCACAGAGCTGATTTCCGAAGTTTCACCTAAGGTTTAAATCCCAGTTTGAAATAGACCTTTTACATGTGATAACATTAAAAGTAAACTTTATTATAATTACTGTTAAAATCATTTAAACTTTTAAAATATAGTTTATATTCATACAAATGAAATATTCCATGACTTTAAAGATATCTTTTCTCCCTTTTTTCGTCCTAAGGATTGTCACAGTGCCTGCTCTACACTGTCCACAAGCTTAGCTGAGAACACCAAGAAAGCTCTCATGCTCCAGGAAGAGGTAAATCAATGTTCTTTTTGTCGAAAAATTATCGTAAGTATAGATCATTTGTACATGCAGTTTGTTTCTGATTTACTGATGGATGTTTCATGTTTGATTGCATAAATTAACAATATATTTTTTTTGTTTTTAGCATATCACGCCAGCACTAAGTCATGAAATCAACAGTCTTAGAAAATTGGCGTCACAGAAAAATATAGAGAACATTAAAAAAGTAAGATAATGTGTCAGGAAGATTATTTCAAAGTATATGATAAAGCATTTTATATTATACTGGTATTATTAAATTGTGCGATAATGCAAAATAATGGAATTAAGACCATTGGTAACACATCACTAGAATTAAATGACTTGAGATTGCTTTTGGATTTAATTTATACTGAAAGAAGAACATGAGGTACCTAGTAATCAACAATCTTCATTAACTAGAAATGTAAAGAAGAAGTCTTGAGCAAAAGTACATCCTGTGTTAAACAGCTAAAATCCGCCGACTTTTTCATCGACGAATGCATCGATGTGTGTTGGTTTATGGTGATACAGGATCCGCCCCTGGTGTTTTATTATCCTGAGAAATTAGAGGGACAAGAATTCGATACAAAACGGTTTCAGTTCTACACGAGGTCAGGAACAAAGTTTGAATATGTTGTGTGGCCCGCTCTTTTATTAAATAAGGGCGGTAACCTACTTAGAAAAGGAATCGCAGAACCCGTTGAAGAGAAGAAAAAGGGGAAACCAAAAGATGCTTGAATATAGAAACTCACTTCATTCACCCCCAAAATATACTTTTTTTACTTCTGCATTTAAAGCACTAAAACTCGAGGTATACGTATTTTTAGTAAAATGTAATATTTTTCAATGAAGATAAGTGAGTACACATGAATGTAAAGGACATGTATAAATATGATTATTAATTTGATGCCAGTGTAATTCAAATCAAATTTCATATATTCTCTTATATCTGTAATATGACATTGTAACCAAAGTTTGTTAGTTCCTTTAAGATGTAAATTCGTGAATGGGACGTACCCAAAAAATTAAAAGGAAGCATTCTCAGGTATAGTGAAGATTCAAGTTCATTAAAATCATAACCCTTACGGGTTAGTGTAGGGTCACAATATACGGTCTGAGCTTTACACAGAAAATATAGAAAAAAATCTTTAAGATTATGCTTTTCCACAACAGGAAAATCGTGGTTTGTTAAACAATAAAATGCTTTCTTTGTGTGTTATTACTGGAATGAACGGAAGCAACTGTTGCAGAAAAAATACATAACCCGCTTTACGCGGGTTATGTAATTTTTTTCTGCAATAGTTGCGACCGTTCATTCCAGTAATAATAAACAAAGAAAGACATTTTATTGTTTATATTTATATCTGCTTAAATAATCATTTAAAGTAGAATTAAAAAGATTAATTATTGTATTAATGATGCTAACGTCTTTATACGTTTCATTGATGGAACAGCCACTGATCAAGAAATCTGTACAGGCGACATGCCTACTGTAGTTCATGCAGTGATAAACGCAATGGGTTTTCTTAAGAAATAAAGGAGAAAATATTCAGTGGGTGTAAATATTCATATTTATATGGAAGCATCTTCAGTCTTTGTAGATTCATTTTTTTTCTTCAAAATATGACACTTTTGGGATCCGTTGGACGACAACATGCGATCAATATTTTACATAGGATTAAACTGTAAAACATCTATGGATGAAAAAGAAAAAGGCTGTAGTTACTCAGATAATGTTTTCTTGGAATTTGCAAATAGTACAGTATAGACATTTTGTAAAAATTTGTTTTAAAGAAAATAATAGTGATAAACATTTAACTAATTATAGTGAAAATCAAAGTAAAGATTTTTATTATTTTTCTGTATTGTTCCAACTATCTGATTGGCTCAAAGTGGATCACATGATAAAGTATAAAAAGTGTTACAGACTGGATGTTTCTATTTTAAAAATTCATAAACCTGCCGTTTCTAAAATTTGAAACGTTCTTCTGTGAAGCAACAATAGTGCTGACATCACAATAGTCTTTATAGACTGGATGTTTCTATAAACAGAAACTGCAGCTGGTTTTCATTACTGTGACGTCATAATGCAAATGGCATAAACAGTACGACATTTAACTTTGGACACGACATAGTCCAGACTTTTTACTACCTTTTCTAATTATGATTACTAAATATTTTTATATATCACTTGGTGGGATTTCTTAGCAGTATTCCAGGGTCTTATGTTGAACTGAAGAACATCCACACATCTAAACATATGAAGTAATAAAACTCAGAATCCCATGGGAGAATGGCGGGATTTTCAGTCCCTTCAACTATTCCACCATTCTCCCATGGGAGAAAAAAAGTCAGATGGGATATTTTCTCCTAGGGGGTTTTTTCTCTCATGAATTTGTTCAAATGGGTTAAATCCCACGGATATTGACAATGAATTATTTTCTCCAATACATTGTGAAACATGGAATATATTCTATATATTATTATGAGAAATTTGTCATCGTCATAATGTATGGGATATATTCCATGTTTCACAATGTATGGGAGAAATTCATTGAATGTCAATATCCGTTGGATTTATCCCATTTGAACAAATTCATGGGGTAAAGAATCCCCTGATCCCTTCTGACATTTTTTCCCCATAGGAGAATGATGGGATAGTTGGTGGGACTGAAAATCCCACCTTCTCCCATGGGATTCTGAGTTTTAGAACTTCATATCTTTAAAAGTGGGTATGTTCTGAAGTCCAACATAAGACCCTGGAATACTGCTAAGAAATCCCACCAAGTGACATAAAAATATTTTGGTTATCATAATTAGAAATGGTAGTAAAAAGTCTGGACCATACGTGTCCAGAGTTAAATGTCGTACTGTTCATAACAATGCCTTGTATGAGAAGGTACTGAGTATTAGAAAGAAGGATTTTAAGACATTTCTTATTAACTGATAAAAAATAATAAAACAATTGTAGCCTCTTGATTCGGTACAATCCCTCGATATATAGACCTTAGAGAAAGCATATCGACCTCGCAGATATGCTTTCTCTAAGGTCTATATATCGAGGGATTGACCTCATCAAAAGGCTATAATTGTATAATAATATTATGCTGTGCGTGTATTATGATTCCTAATGAATAACAATGGAGATAACAAACAGCATTCAAGCTCAAATGTCCACTAAAACAATTCAAATCAGGAACAAAGCGAACACGGACCTTTAAAACATCAGAGATGACATCAGGTGACATGAAGGAGTGAGCATCCCCTGCATGCCGACGGGTCACACCCACCATGTGCTCCTTGCCATGATCAGGAAATAACGGAAATAATCTGTCAACAAATAAATGGTCTAACAATATTGGTATAAAAAATGTGATCAGCTGTTGATTGACATTCATTGATAAATTTTATTTATAATATAATTTGCAGACAAGTTCATTGTATCTACCATAGAACTTACAAAATGATGACTTTAAAAGAGACTGTTGAAATGCTTTTTTCATTATTTTGTTTATCAATACCCTACTTCGTTTTAGATATTATTCATACATATAATTTGCAGACAAGTTCATTGTATCTACCATAGAACTTACAAAATGATGACTTTAAAAAAAGAGACTTGCATGTTGAATTAAATGCTTTTTTCATTATTTTGTTTATCAATACTCTACTTTGTTTTAGATATTATTCATACAAATAAATAGAGGATATTCAATGTTTTGTAGTTGAATATGTGATTTATTTCACGAGTGGGACAGGATTTTTGATATTTTCACGAGTGCGAAGCACAAGTGAAAATATCAAAAATCCTGTCTCACGAGTGAAATAAATTCCATATTCAACTACAAAACATTGAATTTTCTGTTTATTACATTTTGAAAATTGAATTCTTTGATTTTTCCTTTGCCTCTGTCTTTTTGTTATACAGTCATATGCTCGTGACGTCATAGTTGAGTGGTTGAGACGTCATAGCTGTGTGAGGTGAAAACACTGTAAACATGGATTTAGCAACATATTTTTGGTACTTTTAACAGTTTTATTCGCTGCCAGAGTGGTTTATTTATTTTCATATATCTTATATTAGGTCAAGGAAGATTTTTTTACAGCAATCTTTGTTATCGGAAGGGAATTCGAGAGTTTTCCCGCACTTCTGATATTCGTCACACTGTGACAGGATATCATTTTGATATCCTTAACAGACAGACAGACAGACAGGACAAAAAAAATATACGCCCTGGATCTATCGACTTATCAACTTATCAAACTGTCATATGAACTTGATGTCAATACATGTAAAGATCCATGTGCAGTAAGTTTTGGAAAAGGTAAAGATAGCAAAAAAATTTAACAATGATATAATATTTCAATGAGAAATATATTTTGGACATAAAATGTATTGATCATATCAAAACAATTTAAATTAATGATTCATGGATGTCTCCTCTTTAAATAAACAAATACTTTTACTTACGTCTCCTGTCCATATTGTCCTCCCATGTCATAATTTGTATTCTGTTCATAACTGTACCCCCCACTGTAAAATCCATCATTGCCTGCAAACTCTCCAGACATTCTGCAATAAAGAAGTCTTAACTGTACAGGTACTGTATACAAGCATAGTTATTTTTGCTCTTTTGTAGTTAACAATTTTGCCCTCTTTTAAATTTGCCACAGTCACAGTTCTGTTTAAGTAGTATATAGAGTACCTTTTAGTGAGTGTATCTTGAACTATCTTCAGATATCAGACTTGGGGAACAAGCTTCCTTGTCTATTTTCTGAACATACACTCATTTAAGAAATAAACAACAATGTTAAAAAGTTCTCTGGGAAATGAACTTTTAGTTGGTCATGTGATCAAATCCTGTGAAGTCCAATATATATATACATATATATACATATATATTTACATTTGAAACGAATTACATTTCGAGTTAAATTGTATTTATTACACGAAAGGGCCAACGTATTGCTATGTAGTGATGTGCAATAACCTAGAAGTTGTTTGGTCAAAATATCACATTGCTCGGTGATGTCGCGCTATGACCTCTGACCTCCAAATGAAATTCACACAGAATTGAACGTATTTTCTCTTCAATAGGTTTATCTAAGAAAGATATTTGCAAATGTAAATATTAGAAGGTACTCTATATGTTTTGTATCATTGTTTTCAGTTACTGAGTTTTAAATGCCCATGATCAATTCACATTAATAACATGTAATACAACTGTATTCTCACGCACTGAGAAGTCATGATCTATAACTTCATTATACAATTTTTTTGACCGAAGAAAAAAAAAGATTGTGATATTCGAAAAGTATAGCATGCTGTATTTCTTGAACTTTAGAACTTAAGTTTGAACACCATGGATGACAGCTGTGATTTTATGCTATAGGGCAATTCTCAATGGAAAACAAAACTAGAGGTACTGTGAGCATTGAGCTCACTAAATGATACCCCCCGCCTCCCACTTGAATATAATGGTAGTGTCCATGTTTTGATATGGGAAACCCAAAATATGTGTCAGATCAAAACATAAAATATAATGTGCACAATAGCAATATGTGATAAAGATTCTGTGAAAGTTTCATCAAATTTCATTCAGTGGTATGAGAGGAATTTTCCATCAATGAAGCTAGCATGGTAAATAGGCGTCATAAACATTCATTCATTCGTGATAATTTGGCTACACTGTAATTTTCAAGTTTGAAGACTAATTCAAGTTATCCGCTTTTTGCAGGATTTTAGAATTTCTGTTATGTTACACCTTCGCTGGATCAACACCCTGTTAACTGAAAAATTTGACTCGGTGAAAAGCAGGTTGGAGTACGTGGAACTGGACGCTACGAAGATGGGGCGACTCTGGGTCCCGGACTTGTATTTCCCTAACGAAAAAAAGTCCAACTTCTTCAATGTGATGACGGATAATAAAATGATGAGATTACACCGGAACGGGACGATAGACTACACCACCAGGTTAATTTAATGCAGTTTCGATTGATATTCAACAAGATTGCTGTCATGTATTCCATTTTGGAAAAAAAAAATCTGCAGTTATTATATTAATTTCGTGAATCATAATCATTTTAGTTGGCTCCAATGAGTATTGCTAATTTTCTGTTGCAGAATCGCCTTAACACTGTCTTGTCCCATGAATTTAAAAAGATTCCCATTTGACAAACAAACATGTTCAATCAAGATAGAAAGTTGTAAGTATAAGTAAACATAAAGTATCGTCAAGTCTAATAAAGATTGTCCAGTCTTTTACGCGTCCTACTTCAGTTTAAGATCATACAGTTATATTTTAACTGTGCTTGAACCGAAGCAGATCTCTCTTTCCGTGTATAAGACATGAAACAAACACGGTAAGCAGTTCAAACTGTGCTCACTTTTTTCTATAGTCGGATACACGACCAGCAGTATACAGTTGAGGTGGTCCAACATTTCTGAAAACGCTGTCGCCCTTAATCAGACCAGTCTGCCCCAGTTTGAGGTCACCGGAAGGAATTACTCATACCGGGAAAGAACACACAGATTCAGAGGTACATTGAAAAGTTGTAATTATAGTGTTACCATATAAAGGAGATGACAGTTTTGCAGCTAGTACTTCAATCATTGAATTTATACTGAAACAATACACATATACTTGTACAATTAAAAAAAAAAGTACTTTCATTTCTTATTATTTTGTAGGAAATTTCAGTTATCTTCAAGCTGACTTTCACCTTGAACGTAACATTGGTTACTACATGATACAAATGTACATTCCGAGTCTCCTTATTGTCTTATTATCATGGGTGTCGTTCTGGCTTAATGTGAACTCAGTCCCAGCCCGAATTTCCTTAGGTGTGCTCTCGGTTCTCACAATAACCACCCAGAGTTCTGCAGTAAATGCGTCACTTCCTCGTGTTTCTTACATTAAAGCAATTGACATTATTGCTATCCGTTTTCGTCCGTCGTAGTCCGTCGTGTGTTATCATTGGAACATTTTCAGCTTCTTCTCTAAAACCACTGAACCAATTTCAACCAAATTCGGAATACAGCATCAACGAGTAAAGGGGAACAAAAATTGTGAATTCCATGGTCTCCGCCCCCCTGGGGCCTGAGGGGTGGGACCAAACCACTAAAATTATTGCAATCTTTAAAAATATTCTTCTTTACTCCTGGACATTAAGCAGGCAAACTGTTGGCATGAATGTAACAAGCATGAGTCCTCTACCAAAATTGTGAAATTCATGACCCCAGGGTCAGGGGTTCCAGTGCTAGGGCGGGGCTATATAGATTATATAGTGAAATGCATTATTTCTTTGAAAATCTTCTTCTCTTTTCCTGGGTATTAAATAAACTAACTAAGTACATAGTTATGATGAACAAGAGTGTCTCTTCCAGATTTGTGAATTTTATGGCCCCAGGGACAGGGGTTCTGGTGTTAAGGCGGGGCTCTATTGATTATTTTGGAAAATGCATTAATTTTTTGAAAATCGTCTTCTCTGCTTCTGGGTATTAAATACACTAACTAAGCACATTTTTATGATGAGCAAGAGTGCCTTTTCTTAAATTGTGAATTTTAAGGCCCCAGGGTCAGGGGTTCTGGTGTTAGGGCAGGGCTCTATTGATTATATATCATATACCTAGTAGTGTATCAGCCCTGATACAGGCGTTTTGGACTTGGCGAGACAGCGCCTCGAAAGTAGGGCTGTTTCGCCCTCAGGGCTGAGATATCTCTTTCTCGGCCCGTCGTTAAGGGGCTGTCTCGCCCTCAAATTTCAAATCATTATTTCTGTTTAATTTGTGTGAATTAAGAGTAAAATTCATATTTAAGTATTTAAGAGAAACATTATATTTCGAAAAATTTAACCAGAATCTTAAAAATTTTTTTATTCATATTAGAATTTTGAGAAAATTGTTTTTAAAAAGTGCGCCAAATGATAGCACTTGTGACGCAAGAGAGGTAACTCTTGTTTACTTCTAGGACAGCAACAAGTCATGTTTTGAAACTATGGACGTTTATTTGCTTTGACAGTAAGACAATATCAAGTTTTCATTTAATGTGCCATTTTTAATTATAAATATATATTGTAAACAAAACAAATATTTGTTATAAATCTCAGGTTTACAAATTGTAACGATTCGTTGACGAAGTTGTAACCCGGGTTGGATCCAAAGTGAAAGTAGAATATCTTTAAGTTTGGGACCTTTTAAATCTTTGTTATCTAATGTGCTTCGAAATGAAATGTTTCAAAACACCAGGACTATTCTTTTTAATGACCAGACCAGGCAAATCTATCTCTATTTGATTATTCACCGTCAAGCAAGTGAGCAACATCTCCAGGAACATCGAAATAAAGAAAGATAGCTCTAATATTTTGTTATGACAAAATTATAAACGTGATGATAAAAAATACTTGTTCTTTTCTTTGGTTTTAGATATATGATATAAACAACATCACACCACTGTTTTGATCTCGTCCCTGGTATCAGCCCTCGGGTGGTCTCGGCCCGCGCCCTCCGGGCTTGGGCCGATACCAACCGCTCGGGCTGATACCAGGGCCGAGATCAAAACAGCAGTGTGATATTCTATATATAGCAAAAATGCATTTATTCTTTGAAAATATTCTCTGCTTCTGAGTATTAAATAAACTAACTAAGCACACTTTTATTATGAGCAAGAGTGCCTTTTCTAAAATTGAGAATTTGAATGGCCCCAGGGTCAGGGGTTCTGGTGTTAGGACAGGGCTCTATTGATTATATATAGTAAAAATTCATAAATGCTCTGAGAATATTTTCCTTTGCTTCTTGGTTTTATGCCAATGATCCAAATATGAATTTTATATATATTTTATATATATATATGATGAAGAAAGGTGCATATAGCAAAGTGGTTTTTTATGCCCCCTGGGTCAGAGGGGGTGGGGGTTACATAGTGTGAAAATAAATTAATGGTTTGAAATCTGCTCTTTAGTATTAAACAACTATTTTATGATAAAATTTGCAAAATTTTGAAATATGTGGCCCCTAGGTCAGTGGTTCTTTTGGAGTGAAGTGCACAACTGGGTATAAAGTGGAAGTGCATTTTCTCTTTTTTACTCTGATCTACCTCTGGGTATTAAGTAAATAGAGTAAGCATGCTAAGTTAAAATTATGATAAGCAATGGTGCCTCTTTCAAAATTGTGAATTGTGAATTTCATGGCCTCTGGTTTAAAACACGAACCAAATTTAATTGTTTGAAAGTTGTTACACAATACTCAGGTGACCTATAAGGTCCATGGGCCTCATGTATATTTCACAGTGCGTTAACCGTGACATGGTCTCTTCAAAGGTACATGTCATGTGAAGTGATTTGCAATCAAATTAGAATATGTGACGCGCCAAGCAAAAACCTCCCTTATGTCTATTATGACGTAACGTCAAAAGACCCGTCTAAAGTCAACAAGGTAAATACGACGTAAAAACGTCTCCTTGAGCTGTTGAGAGAAACTCTCCGCAATAGAACAGGGGGATGTTGTTTTATTTATACACTAAGACAGATTCTTGGGTGTAATTTAATGTAGTGTATTTATAAAAAATCTATTCTCCGTCAAGTGGCTGTGTGATATCTCCTTTTCACAATTCAGTGTGTATTTTTTAAAGATTTCCAGTGGTGGCTGAAAAATTCCCGTAAGTCCGTTTTTAAAATGAAGTTTGTTTGCCTTATCCCTATTCGGTTAAAAAATTACATTGGTAGGTAGGTCGAATTTTTTTGTCGGAAATTTTCAGTGTTATAAAAGATTGAAGGCATATAAGTTGTTGATAGGATGAGAAAATCCCGGAATGAATAATTTGGAAGTTTTAAAAAGATTTTAGTCGGTTCATTTTAAAAGGTCAAACAAACAAGTTTTTTAAAAGTTTTTTTTAGTTTAATGTCCAGCTGTTTCATCGTAATGCACATGCAATTTAACAGGAGCATTAAACTAAGGTATTTTTATTTAAATAGCGATGCAATAAACATGATAAAAATTGACCTGAATTACTTCTCTTTTACTTATAGAATGAATTTAACCGAATGTTAACGGTTTTAAATCGGTTGGGAAGTTAACGCTGCTGTTTATATAAATAAAACGTGAACTGTTACTGATGAATAATTAAGTTTAGTTTTTTTTTTAAGTATTCTCTATAGATACGACATGAAGTATTTGATTTGGACACTTCTTCCGGAATTAGTTTTAGCTGTCGATTTCAAATGAATATTTTGAAGAAAGACCTTTTGAGCTTTTCAATTTTTTTTTTATTGTTGAACACCTTATTATGTTGTACAAAAAAAGTAGAAAAATCCCCCCCCCCTTTCTTCTGTGTCGCGTGTCTGCTTTATTTCTTTGAATACTTCCTGCTAATTTCTTCTTGAATTTACGGATGCTCGCATACATTGTTAGTTACAGTCCCACTATCTAAAATATTTCATGATTGAGAATTAAACAGATTGAACATATGTTTATCGACCTTTTCGTAATCTGTTTGATGAGGTTATACACAATACAGCGAATGTTAAAATTGCAAACATGATACATCACTAAAATGTTATAATTAATAAAAATTGTTACAAATTCATACTATTTGTTTGAACAGCTTTTAAAACATTCCAACCTATTAGTATTTTGTGCATGGTTTATCTACATGTAGAAACAAAGATTCTGGATTCCTGAAAACAACATGATTTCGGTCATGCATAAAATCGCTGAATCAGGCTGTTGCATGTACATGTAATAACGTCTCCGGTGCCCATCACATTCAGCCCTTTTTAAAACATCAATGCAGTATGAGAGTAAAAATTAAACGTTTAAGAGGTCAAAGACTTTCTTTTCAATGATTTTATTTTAACCTTTAGTATTAAGGACTATTAAACCTGCAGTAATTATTTCCCCTACAAAGACTTTACTACAAACATTAACATCTACCTTGGAAAATAATAATCTTGTTTCCCTCTGTTGAATCGCAATTAAATGAATATGTATATGCTTTTCAAATTATTAGAATTTGCTACCAATTACACGTAATTTATTAAATGTAAACACGTAACAAACTTTTACAATGTTAATAATTTTTTCCTGCAAAAGTTGCATTGAATTTATACATGTATTGGCAGTTTAATGCAAAATTAGTACGGTACAAATCTGCTCAAAACATTGGCGTCGGAAGCAATTGAAAGTGGGCGGAGGGGGTAGGTATAAGGAATTTTTAAACCTTCAAAAAGACCTATATGCCTATATTTGTTTAAGATATATGGAAGTTGGAGGATATAAATACATGTATCTGAATCTACTATACTTAAGTCAATGATCAAATCGCTCTATATTCTATGATAAAAGATTTATCAAACATAAAAAAGGTCGCCCGCGTGGCGCATTGGTTAAAGCGTCTGCTCTAGAGTCGCGAAGTAAGGAGTCAATCCTTACGTGGCGGGTTCGAATCCCACTGCGGGACGTGGAGACCGTTCCTTCGGATGAGACCGTATTAACCGAGGCCCCGTGTTGCAGTAGGTGCTGGCACGAAAAAGATCCCTCACTGCTCAAAGGCCCTGAGCGCCGAGCATAGGCTTAAATTTGTAGTCCTCCACCGACAAGTGGTGGCGTCTCCATATGAGTGAAATATTCTCGAGAGGGATTTTAAACAACAAACAATCAATCAATCAAACATAAAAAAATACATGTTGGTCGGCTTGAATATTGCGTGCTTGATCAACTAACCCATTCATATATGTACATCTTCTCGTGTATAAAAAATGTATAAATTACGACAATTAATTATTTTTTTAAAGATAACAAAAGTTACAGCTTAAGATTGTACATGTGTGCTTTGTTCTTGTTTAATTAATTCAGTATGAAACACACTAGAAACATCTTCCATGCATGTCTAATTAATATAAGACATAGAAGTACTTTAAAAGAAAACTGCTCCAAAAAACTTAACCTTAACCCGGGACACCGACGCCCAGGGTATTACATAAGCTCCCCCAACTTCGTTGAGGTGAGCTAAATACGCTATCTGATCATAATTATTACATCTATTAAAATATGACATTTTACGACACTCTCTACAGATAACCCTGTTGTCATATGAGTAAAATAGCCCTAAGTCCATTTTTAGCTTTTGGAAACCTTAGTATCTGCACGATTGAAATGTAAAATAGGAGATGCGCAATGGTGTTAATTACGTTTTATTGAATCTTATTCAATGGTATGGCTTTGAGGATGTTTACCCCAGTATCCAGACTTTGCAGAATGAAAATACGTATCTCTATCTGAACAAAATGAAAAAGAGGAAGTGCAAGATGGCACAAAGAAATGTTCTTGGGTAATCTTATTCAGTATCATTTAGTGGTACATGGATAGGAGATGGTGGCTCTGAATCAGACGGACACTTCAATCACACTATAATAAGGCATCTCCTGCTTTCAAAGCAGATTGTAATTTTTCTTTCAAAAATATATCCATACAAGTGAAAATTACAGCGAGATGCAACTTTAGCAATATCTCTTTAAAAATGGTACTTTATTTATAGCAACAAGTAATTTTAGTTAATACTCACTAAATAAGCTATTATTATTATTATAGAGATTAAATTAAGCAATGTTCAATTTCAGTGATCTCCACATCTGCAATGTCCATTTATATGGTATATCAAGCAATGCATTTAAATTTGTTGCAAGTGCCTAAATACCTACCATACACCAGAGGCACTTGTTTTGTATACGGGGTACCCCCTACTTATATTTACAAGTAGGGTACCCCATATATGAAACAAGTGCCTGTGCCATACACCCAGTATGGTTTGAAACAAGTCCATCAACCACAAAACAAAACTAATTAACGATTTTTTTTAACTTTATTTTTGTGCAGTTCATTTAATTATTCAGCCACCACAGTAGTCTTCTCTGATACATAAATACCGTCCAGGAATTTTCTGATGTCCTTGTTCTTCACAGTTGTTGACTGTTGAATCAAAGCAGCTGAATATAAAGTAAAACGAAAACCACATGAGCATCAATTACAATGCATCGCAATTTATTAGCAATACATTTATCTACAAAATGTTTAATATTACACAATCAGAAAATACTTCTCAATAATCAATTCAAACAAAAAATCCATGGGCCACCATTTACGTGTCTTTTATATCCCTGATGTTCATCTAAAGCAGTTAAAAAGATTGTTTTGAAATAATGAACAGTAATCACGCTAAAAAAATCATTGAGCCCAAAAAAATGGGGAGCAGAGAAAACATAATCCTCTAAAACATCAGAGGTTGAAGCAGATGCCATGGTAGGGGTGAAACGATACGCCTCCTCCACGGTTCGATACGTATCGAAAAATTTGGTCTTGGTTCGGTTATTTTCGATACGATACATTTTGATAGAAGTAAACCAATTTAACTTGTTTTATGCCTCTTTTCACCTAATTTAGTCAAATAATTTATGTGCAAAGTGGATAGAATAAATCAATTTAATTGATTTGACTGTTAAAAATTATTTTACAAACTTTCAGTCGACAAAAATTTACGTTTTTGAAGTAATTATACAGAGAAACATGTTAATACCTTATGCCAAACCCGACTGAATGACGATCCCGACCGAAAAACGAACCGAACCGAAAGTAGAGATTTTGTACCGTGTATCGAACCGAGAAAAAATACCGCGGTGAACCGTTTCACTCCTATGCCATGGAGGAGTAAGCATCCCCTGCTGACCAGTCACATTGCACAGAAAAATCCACAAATTCAGTGTGCAAGTAATTGTTAAACAAGTTGAATGAAAATAAGTCAGCATTACACATATAAATGATAGACTCCCTGTATTTGCTAGTGAGGCCATTTGTATCATTCATAGAGTTTGTAAAATGTTGACTTAAAATGAGACTGTTGATATCCTCTTTTGACAATTTTGTCACCATATATATATATAACCCACATATTACAAAGAAGTATGAATTAACTTGACTTGAATCCACACAATATGGCGAGCCTCCACATTAATGTGATCAACATGGCCTTGTTATTCCAAGAAAGATTTTCTCCCTTCCAATGTAAAGGTTTAATCTTTTATCATCCCCACCCCATCCCAATTAGGTCATGACTTGAAAATATTAATCTGCAATATCTGAAGAATATATCAATACATAACTGTTTGACCTGAGGAGTACCCCCCCCTACAATTTATATCCCCCTCAGCCACAATAAGGTGTTATGATTTTTACATGGTCCCTGTAAAATTTATAACACCTACTGCAGCTCCACTCCTTGCTAAAGGGCTTTGATTTTAACAAATCTTCATTCATTCTAAATCAAGGAACTATTCATATCTGGATAAATTAATACCTATTCAGACCCAGTGGTTCTTCGACTTGAGAACTAGATTTTCAAATGTTCCCACCCTATTGCTTAATTTTTCTCCCTTTTTAAATTTTAATATGAATACAAACCTGAATTAGAAACAGCCTCTATGTCATTGCCCTCCAAGATGAACTCATCTTTTTGAGTGGAAGCCTTGATGTTGACTCCAGTCAACATGTCCACCCTTCGCACAAATTTCTCTCCCAAGAAATTCCTGATCTCTACTGCATGACCACCCTCTTGAACTGCACAGTTGATGGGGAAATGGGCATACACTGACCTCATTTTGTATAGAAAGCCCTACAATGACAAGAGACAGCAACTTCATTTTCGACTTACCCTTTCAGAAAATGTTTTTTTGCAGTTAATTTTAGAACAAAATGTATGTGCATTTTTGAAAAATAAATTCATAACTGCATTACTGTTTTATCCTTCGTAAAGATCTTTTTATAAATGCAGTGGCGTAGCGCCCTTTACGCAAAAACGCAAACGAATACACAGATTTTTCACCAAAAAAAAAAAAATAAATAAATGAAATAAAAAAAATAAAGAAAAAGTTATCGTAAATTCAATAAAAAGATTAAAATAAAATAAGTTATATTAAAAGATATTTTTGATCAAATATTACCTGGTAAATAGATTAAAAGAATATATTCAGCTTCTATCTAAGATCTTTGATACAGAGACGAGAGTATATAGGTCTGTTTTTTTTGTTTTTAGAATTTTGAGGACAAATTTCATAATTGTGTCAATTCAAGCAAAAGCAAATAATAATCCAAACTTTGGATTATTATTGAAACTACATGCATGTTATTTACTAATTCCCCTAATAATCTTTTTAAACCAAAGGTACCTGCATTGTATATGTACTTTACATGTTATATCAAAACCATTGATTTGTACCATGTTAAAAATTGAGAATATTCAAGTTTTTTGTGTTGATATACCTGCATGTATATAGAATTTATTTCGCGTTTATCATAAAAAAAAAAAACAGGGTTAATTGAGAAATAAATTTTATAGCAACTACTACAACATTGAATTTTTTGTCAAAATTTTTTCCAAGGTTTCCCTGAAGTCCATAATAAATTCTCGTTCGTCAGTAAATTTCAAAATAGTTTTTTTGTAGTATAATTAAAAAGTTGCTACAAATAAGGAGAAAAAAGTTTGAAAAATTAGCCAACTTTACAAAAAAGCGAAATGTTCTTGTGAAAAATTATTGGGAAAATATGAGTTATAGCATCCTCAGGAGGTTTTGTGAGTTCGGAGCCCCACACATATTACAATATATTTACTGTTGAAAATTTATTGACTTTTATCATGAAAACAAGAAATGCTTTTAGAAAAAGGAAATTTGGGGAGTTGTAAATAATGTCAAAACTCGGCAAATATTGTTAATATTTAGTATATTAGAACTACGATTGTAAAAATTGAACCATTTCAAGGTAGTTTTCTAATGTATAAAACCCTTAAAATGCATGAGCTTCCAGGGGCTTCGCCTGGACCTGCTGGGGGCCTAAAGGCGGTCCCCAGACCCTTTGCCTTTCTGAATACAGTTAATAATTTGATAGCTACGCCACTGAAATGAAATTATTTAGTAATATTGTATGCTATACAGAATCAGGACTATAGTGTAATAATGCACCTTTGTGACCCCCTTGATCATATTTTCAATATGACTGCACACAGTCCTGACTGCTGCCAACTCCTTGTGTTTGCCAAACCACTTCTCTACCATGACGGTGTTCTTGCTAACCATGGAGATGTCTACAGCCAGGTGACGGAAGGTCTTAGTTAAGGTTCCTCGTGGTCCTTTAATGATCACTTTCCTGGCCTTCACACTGCATGTCACTGTAATAATATCAATTATTTACATTTAAATCTCAATTTTGATATTTATATAATTCAACCATCATAGTAGAGGAATAAAACAATATTAACATTTACTATAAAGAATTTTACATTCTCATGTTGAAAGAACATTTAGGGTTAAAATGTGTCATACTTACCTCCCTTAGGGATCTTCACACTCTGACTGGTGTGCAATTCCTTCATGTCTACAAAAAGTAAATGCACATGAAATTAATCTTTCAAATATCAACAGCAATTGGATATAAATCTGATCATTCTGTAATTTGTACCTTGGGCAAATGCTGTAAAGATCAGTTTGTTTTTTCTTCTTCTTCTCTAATTTCATTTTAAACTTAACATTGTGCAACACCAACTAAATCCAGAAACCTATGTATTTAACAAAATTAAATCTAATCTACAGTGTCACTTATATACTATAAAATGGTGTTCAGACAGTGATGCTAGCATAAGCAGCAATTTTTCATAGAAAATTGACCTAGTTAGCTTTCAAAACATAAAATCCAACAATTTGTCCTTATCTAAGATCTTGCAAACTGGTACTGTATTAATTTTATAAAGTGCAGAGGAAAATGGAATGACTTCATACATGAATGCACCTCAAGTATAATTTGAGTATGCCACTGAGAGGTTGCTAGGTCCTAATGCTTATAATCATAGATAGGGACTGACCCAATCACTAGGCAGAATGTGTATTGATGAGGAACATAAATTACTTTAAAATTATTATTATTATTATTTATTTTTATTTTTTATTCTTTACTTCGTTCTCAATTTGGTTTAGCTATGTCTGTGTGAATTTTAAATTTTCTAAACTTTCAAATTTATTCAATTATCGTTTTTTTTTTATTTATCTATTTTTAATAATATTATTAATACACTAAGATATTTTTATCTGAAATAATGAATTAAACTTAGTGCTTAATTTTATTACATGTACTATCATATGACTTTTATTTATTTATTTATAATACTCACGATATATTTATTTTTGTTTCTCTTAATGCAATTATATTGCTTTTCAAGTTGTCTATTTTTCTTTAACTTATTCTAAAGAAACTATAAATTCCTAAAATTTGTTAAATTCTTAAAATTCATTTTATCTGTCATAATTTTTGTATGTGTATATATGTACATGTGTTTTTGCATGATAATTTATGTGTAAACGTCTTTCTGTGATATTTTAACTGTGATAGTCGGTTTAAGAGCTCTACAGAGCTCATGTTTATTGTTATGTATGTATACAATGCCGACTTTAGATAAAATTTACTTACTTACTTACGTACTTAGACCTAGAGCAAATCTATAGGTCTCTGTTATTATCAATAGACAATACCTTAAAAGTGGACCTAGTTATTATCAACAATTATGGTAAAATCTTTAAAATATATTCTCCTTCTAGAACTACACAGATAAAAGGCTACGATTCATTGTCTGTCTGTTTTGAAAATAAATATCACGCTATTGATGTAAATAAGTTTGAAAGGGTTCGCAGCAAACTGGGTGATAACCCATTTCGAGACCGATTTACTTAGAGATCACTACAGGAAAACGTTCAAATTCACCATGATACAGTTTTAACATGTTTAATGTTAAGGATAACAATAAAAATGATGACGTAAATTTATTGATGCTGTAGATTTTCGTCGATTGAAACGGCGAAATCGTATCATGTCGTACCTATTTGGTTATGGTAACCGGAAAAGGACTTCTAACCAGTAGATCGATCCCGATAATAAATACTAAAGAAAAGAAATCGTTATCTGTGCACTGTGTCTGAATCAATATAATCATACTATCTTAAAACTTTATTTTTTTATCGAATAAATTTATGAAGAGACATTTATCCAAGTTGTATATTATTCTGACAATTTTATTCTAGTTACATGGTAAAAATACATCGGGTTCGAATTTTAAATTATATATACTTCCGGTCACGTCAGCTGCAAAGAACGATACAAAACATCAAAATTAGGTATTAAAGCCGGTATTTTTATTTTGTATGTGTAAAACAATTCCATATGTGTTAAGTAGATATTGATAAAGATTCTTATTATTTAAAATGAATACTTCTTCACTTTTTAAGAATAAAAGACAGATTAATCAAGGGTAATATCTTGACCAGTTTTGTTCGAAAATCCTCTGTCAAGTAATAGCGAGCGCAGCGAGCGTCGCGAAGCGACGCTCGCGAAGCGAGCTCAATAGACTAACGTGTATGAACAGAGGAAATTCGGATTGAAATCTGTACATACGTCAGCCAAATTTCTCTGTGCAACATTCCCAGAATTCCTGCACTACCCAATGTCCTTTGCGCGAATAAATCAAAAATAGTACAAAAAATTAAAGGAACATTGTTTCTTACCGAAATCTTTATTCTTAACGAAATGATTTTGCCTTACCTTATTCAAAAAAATACCCCCATGCCACAACACCGGCCTTCACCTTGCCCTTCGGAAATGATACAAATGACGTCACCGGAAACTTACGAATTTTGACGAAGTTATGTCGGTTGCTTCCGTGAAACTCGGAAAACATGTTGCGGTGCATAGCAACATGGTGGCTAAAACATAGCTACAACTTACTTGAAAAGAACGATTTAATGCAATATCTTTTCCATAAAACTAGCGTTTGCGTCCTAAGTCAACAGAACTTTTTATCTGACGGAAACTTCCGAGAAGTTTGGAATCTCGATCTCGATGCTTGGGAAATAATTTCTTTTTATTGTTTTGTTTTATTCTTTTTGCTTTCTTTTTCTTGAATGATAGACAGTACATGCGTAGGTTTATGATAGTAAATAAACTGCGCTCGCCCCAACGGTCACACCGTAAAACATATTATGTAAACGATGTGAGTTTTAGGACGAGCGGATATACTTCTTTAGTTTAAATTATATCATTTTCAACAATTTGCTGTGGTGTTTTTCCTTTGAAGACCACTGTGGTTTTATTTTTGATACATCATATTGTGATCTATAACAACCATGCTCTATGATCTATCAAGATCTTCTTGATCATAGAGCACGCCAGGCTGGAGTGCGTGAACAGAACTACATGATGGAATAATTCTTATATTCCTTGACTAATACTGAATGAGGAAAAATAAAATGTTTTACGGTGTCAAGCACAATCCTATACACAGCTTAGCACTTGCAGCCAATTCCTTTACTCTACATCTTAAACCAACCTTAACCCAAATCCTGGCCACCTAACCCTAACCCTAGACCTTACTCTAACTCTAACCGGTACCCTAGCCCTAACAGCAAGAGACAAAGTCTGGACTGATGTCACATGACCTCAGATTTTACAATGACAGCCGAGCACCTGGTCAAACAAGACTACTGTACAGATCTTGTGTAACATTTAACAAAATATGATGTAGATCGAGTAAATGAAAATATTTTTTGTTTCTTTTAGTCTCACTGCAAATAAAGAAATTTATAGTAAACATATTTAGTATAAACCATTATTCGTTTTTTTTTTGTATGCTTTAATGTGATAATTTCCCATGGAACCCAGTGGTAGCGAAGAATTTCTGGAAAATTTGCCTGACATTCGTAAAGATTTCATTCCAGATTTCCTTTGTTCTTACATGTTAGTCTTATGAGCTCTTTCCTAGCATAAAAAAATTAAATTTTTAAAATCAAAAATGGAATTCACACAGTGCATTTTTAAATGATTTTTTTTTACTCTTTTTTACTCCAATAAACTTTGCAAAGCATTACTAACCACATGCAATGTAATTTGGGAAATGAGGTGGATTTTCCAAGTTTTATTAATTCAAAGTTTCTAACACAAAACTCTGCATCCAGTAATTTAGAGAAACGCTGTAAATCTTTGTCAAAAGTGGATATTTCTTTTGTGGTATTTACAAAGAATGTTTTAATTGTCCATTTGGTCTTTTAACCAGTGTTAGGATTAACTGACATAAGGAATTTTGCATAATTATTAATGCTTGAAAAGCAGGAGGGTATACATTAATTGTTATGTCCTTTCGTCCGTCTGTCCATCCATCTAGCTGTCCGTCAATCTGTCTATACATCCGTCTGTTATACTTTGGGGTACCCATCTATTATCCGCAATTCCTCTCATACCACTGAATGAAATTTGATGAAACTTTCACAGAATCTTTATCACATATTGCTATTGTGCACATTATATTTTATGTTTTGATCTGACACATATTTTGGGTTTCCCATATCAAAACATGGACACTACCATTATATTCAAGTGGGAGGCGGGGGGTATCATTTAGTGAGCTCAATGCTCACAGTACCTCTAGTTTTGTTTTCCATTGAGAATTGCCATATAGCATAAAATCACAGCTGTCATCCATGGTGTTCAAACTTAAGTTCTAAAGTTCAAGAAATACAGCATGCTATACTTTTCGAATATCACAATCTTTTTTTTTCTTCGGTCAAAAAAATTGTATAATGAAGTTATAGATCATGACTTCTCAGTGCGTGAGAATACAGTTGTATTACATGTTATTAATGTGAATTGATCATGGGCATTTAAAACTCAGTAACTGAAAACAATGATACAAAACATATAGAGTACCTTCTAATATTTACATTTGCAAATATCTTTCTTAGATAAACCTATTGAAGAGAAAATACGTTCAATTCTGTGTGAATTTCATTTGGAGGTCAGAGGTCATAGCGCGACATCACCGAGCAATGTTAATGACACCAAGGTCAATGACCTTGTGACCTTGACTGACCTATATGCTAAAAATAGCTTTTTTGAACCCTCACTATAACTTTTGAACCATAAGAGATTGCGATTTCATATTTGGTACGCATGCTCTACTAATGAACCTCTTTCAAATAACACCAAGGTCAATGAACTTGTTACCTTGAATGGAACCTTAATGCTTTGTTGCGACCGGGCGCATAGTGTTTCACAAACACATCTTGTTCTTTCATCTTATGCATAAATCTGTAAGTTGATTGTTGAATTGTTCAAAATTTTCAAAATCAATAAATAATATTTCATTTACAACTTTTAATTACTCATTTTGGTAAGTTTAAGTAAAAACAACAACAGAATACCTAAATATTATATGACTGTCATAATTATCAAAGATGTCTAAAATTGAGGAATGTCAAAATAAGTCCCCATGCATTAATTGAGAGTAAATCCTTGCAGGCAGTTTGGTCAGTTTGACTACAGTCAGGGGTATGGCTCAGAACAGCAGTACTCAGCTCCTCAGTCCAACATGTACACAGGCTCCATCATGACACCCGACATGAGTGCTACCTATGCCAGTCCCAGTAGCTCAGACAGCTACGAAGATGAACCCCCACTGTTGGAAGGTGAGTGGGTTTTTTAGTTGCTCTCTGTAAACATGTGGCTTGCAACGGTTAGTGTTACAGTGAAACTCATTTAGTACGAGCACGGGTATAGCGAATTCACGGATATAGCGAAGTTATCTTGGATCCCAAGCTATATAAATTTAGCGAATTCCTTATACGAATATAGCGAATTACAGATATAACGAAGTAATCTCAAAGGTCCCAGCGACTTCATAATAACCGAGTTTTACTGTACATCTATCTGTAAGCTTATTTCAATTGATTATAATTTCAAAATTTGGTGGAATTCACATTATGGTTTTATAAGCCTCTTACTGGCTATACCAGATGGAACTATACATTCCTTATCTGTCTCTCTGTCCATCTGTAAGTCAGTACTCTTAACCAACTTGGTTTTCCTCACTTTTTAGATCACTCAAGTTAAAATCTCCATTAAGCTTTTCTCATCACATTTTGTCATAGGCCTGGGCAAACATATTGATATATTGGAATATTTCAGTACAACAAAAATATTGTATTGCAATATATGTTTTTGTAATACTGTAGACTTACTTTTTTCCACAGTGTCATAATTCTGTGGAATCTCAATTTCTATTTAATCCGCAGGTAGAAAATTACACAGATTACTTAGGACTGTCCATATATACCTTACATGTATATTAAGTATGCTTCGACAAATTTCCGATGAAAATTTGTGACCTTGTACTTAGCGTAAATCAATACCACGCGGAAAAAGGTACTTCTACAGTATTTTTGTACTGGGAAAATGCTTAGATTAAGGAATTTTATCATTAAAGATAAAATAAATGTAAGAAAGGCTTGTTATTAAGTCAAACAGTAAGACAGAAGCTGTTTGTTTGTGTATTTCAGAGCATAACTTAGTTTCTAAAAGTATTGATATTAAAGACCTGCTTATTTCCTCATTATATTTTCCTAATTTTTAACTTTCTTTTGTAGAACTTGGGATTAACTTTGATCACATTACACAAAAGGTAAGTGTTTGTATTAGTTCTAGTTAGAAATCAGGAAAGACAACTCTTGTATTCTTCTCCAACATTCAGCTCAGAAGAAATGACAACTGCATGGGCTGTACATATTTATCACAAAGTGTGTTATTTTGAAAATTACCTTGTGCTTAAAAGTTACATTTTCATATTTCAGGTTTTTTAAGTATCTTTATAAGTCCTAATTTTTATTCATCTCACAGTAGATTTTACCAGTGACATATAACAAGTATATAAAATAGGTAAAAAAATGAAATGATTAATTTGACCAATCTGATTGATTTTTGAGGTGCCCAATAGAGAGAGAGAGAGTATGATGCCACATATATCTTCAAAATATGTCTTGATAATTGTGTACAGTAAAAGATTTTCATTGATAAACTTTATTTTTGCATAATTTTGCAAGGTCTGCTTGTGAAAATTAACAATTTTAAATTTTTATCATAAAAGGTTACTAGTATATGAAACAAAATTATGTCTTGCTCGTAAATTCAAAAAATGACTATCTTGGTAAAATATTTATGTATTATAAAACTTTGGTGATCCACAGTACTTTCATACCGCCTGTTACTCATGGGCTGTTGAAGGAGAAACACAGTGTATACATGTATATAAGGTGTTATAAATCTTATTTCCCACAATTTTAATTCCAGTTTTGAGCAAATCCCTTATTGGTTTCCATATTTTTACTTTATTCAATGATTTGTATAGAGGATGTAAAAAATACATTTGAAAAGTGTATGGTGAAAAAAAAGTTATAGTACGTCATTGCAATTATTAGTTGAAAATAGCTGTTTTACCACCTGTGCAAGTTTCATAAATTCCCATTAAAATAAAGTATTCCATTAGGTGATGCAACAATTTTTAGCTCACCTTAGTCGAAGGCTCAAGTGAGCTTTTCTGATCAAAATTTGTCCGTTGTCTGTCGTCGTTGTAGTCGTCGTTGTCGTCATCGCCGTCGTCATAAACTTTTCACATTTTCATCTTCTTCTCAAGAACCACTGGGACAATTTCAACCAAACTTGCTACGAAGTATCCTTGGGTAAAGGGAATTCGAGTTTGTTCAAATGAAGGGCATGCTTTTTTCCAAGGGGAGATAATTATGAATAAGAGAAAAATTGATGGCATTTTAAAAAAATCTTTCAAGTTTGTTCAAATCATGACCCCTGGGGCTAGGGTGGGGTCAAAATGGCCGACCCATGTTTTACATAGGAATTAATAGGAAAAATCTTTAAAAATCTTCTTCTCAAGAACCACTGGGCCAGGAAAGATGAAACTCATGTGGAATTATCCTCAGGTAGTGTAGATTCAAGTTTGTTCAAATCATGACCCCCAGGGGTAGGGAGGGGCCAAAATGGCCGACCCAAGTTTTACATAGGAATATATATAGGAAAACTCTTTAAAAATCTTCTTCTCAAGAACCACTGGGCCAGGAAAGATGAAACTCATGTGGAATCATCCTAAGGTAGTGTAGATTCAAGTTTGTTCAAATCATGAACCCCCGGGGCTAGGGTGGGGCAAAAATGGCCGACCCAAGTTTTACATAGGAATATATAGGAAAAATCTTTAAAAATTTTCTTCTAAAGAACCATTGAGACAGGTAAGGTGAAACTCATGTAAGATTATCATCAGGTAGTGTAGATTCAAATTTGTTCAAATCATGACCCCCGAGACCAGGGTGGCGCCAAAATGGCCGAACCAAGTTTTACATAGGAATATATAAGAAAAATCTTCTTCTCAAGAACCATTGAGACAGGAAAGATGAAACTCATGTAAAATTATCCTCAGGTAGTGTAGATTCAAGTTTGTTCAAATCATGACCCCCGGGGCTAGGGTGGGGCCAAAATGGCCGACCCTAGTTTTACATAGGAATATATAGGAAAAATCTTTAAAAATTTTCTTCTCAAGAACCACTTGGCCAGGAAAGATGAAACTCATATGGAATTATCCTCAGGTAGTTTAGATTCAAATTTGTTCAAATTATGACCCCCAGGGCTAGAGTGGGGCCAAAATGGCCGATCAAAGTTTACATAGGAATATATAGGAAAAATCTTTAAAAATCTTCTTCAAAAGAACCATTGAGACGGGTAAGAAGAAACTCATGTAAAATTATCATCAGGTAGTGTAGATTCAAATTTGTTCAAAACATGACTCCCGGGACCAGGGTGGGGCCAAAATGGCCGAACCAAGTTTTACATAGGGATATACTGGGAACCTTTTAAAATCTTCTTTTCAAGTATTCAAAGCCATGATTAGTGATATTTATATGGAATCATCCTCAGGTAGTGTAGATTCTAGTTTGTTCAAATCATGAACCCCCGGGGGGTTAAAATTCAAGCCCCCCCCCTCCCCCCCCCCCCCCCCCCCACACACACACACACACCTCAGTAAACTTTTAGTTCTGATCTGATATGTGCTTTTTCCTAGCCGATATGCTCAGGTGAGCACTGTGGCCCCTGGGCCTCTTGTTATGTTTTAATTTGCCATAACGTTCTTTATGAAAAGTAATAAGGTCTGGTATTTGTAAACTTGTATAAGAACAAAAGAAATGTAGGGATATGAGTTGGTATTAAAAGAGCAAAAGAAATGTTGGGAGATTCTTAATTTTTACTGGGTATGGGAACCAACTCTGTGAATTCATTACAGTTCTTGAGCACATAATGTTAGAGAGTAAAAATTCCCTGAATATGTCAAACTTTCAATAACATCACACTTGCTATTTTGCAAATTACACAAAATGATCAAGCAATTTAATGTGCTTCAATGAGCTTCTCATGGAATCTTCTAAATGATAGAGAGGGTCTGTATAATGCCTTCAGCATGTATTATCACTTTTTGTGGGATTTACTTTACCAACTCATTTTCCACATGCAGAGTTGATGATAAATGGATCTATTTGTCCCTTTTAAAATTACATTTACTGTAAAATCAATTTTCAACAAAGTTTAAATGCTCTACAGGTGCATTTCTAATAGGAGGTCTATTTATCATTCAAAGTGGGGATAGGCAAACTGAAGTACAATGTATCTGATTTAATTTTTTTTTTCCTTTAACAGTATTTGTAACCTAAGGGTAGAAAAAAGTAAAAAGAAACAAACTAGCATAAAACAAGCAAAATTTATTATTTTGTTTGAAAATTGAGCATTCCTTGAAACTAATACATATAGCACAAATATAAATGAAACAATGATATTCACAAAATGTGTTGAAACAAATAAACAAAAGCTCCTTCTTTACACCATTCATATCTCATGTAGGCCATGTTTAGTGCTTATGGTTCTGATTACTTGATAAAAGCAGGCAAAACCTGCCCAGGAAAAAAAAATCTTTTGTCAAAATATTCCTATCAGAAGTTGTAGCACTACATACAATAAAACTAGGCATGCAATAAAAAGCACTGAGTTACCAGGTAATGCACAAAGTAAAAAAACAAAACCAAAAGCTTCTAAAAAAAAATTTACCTTTGGAAAGATTGACAAGAACACTAATGTTTACAGATTCATATGAGATGTTTGTATGAAGGTCACAGAAAACTGGCAAATGAAAATTGGTCAATCTATCAAATTCCTTAATAAAAACAAGACCACGGGCAGCATCAGGCTTGATATGTAAATATCCACCCAAATGTTTAAAGATAAAACACATCCCAGTGTAATTAACTTGAAGAGATGCCAACATGTAGTAATTTTTTTGTATTTCATTACACTTTATACAACTGCAAATGTTTTTGGAGAACAGAGCCAGGAATTTATCCACATAATCATTTTCAACAAAATTTGACAACAAATATTCAATTGCCATTGGAATGTATACATTTATAATGAAAAAAGTCATCTTAATAGTACTTGTCAAAGAAGATAAGTACAACCAGTGCAGATCCATCATAAAAATAAATTCTATAACATTTTCTCCATTGCACTATTTAGAAATCTTCTTATTAAATTTAATAACATAGTAAAAGAATACTTTGGTATATTATGAACTACATTTTGGCAGGTGAAAGGGGCAGACAACTCTCTACACTGCTGTCCCATAGCTATCCACAGTTCCAGGTCGGGGTAGAGAGAGTTTAAGTTTTTGTTCTCCATAGTCACTAGTTTGAGAGTTTTGTGATGTAAGAGACATATTATCCCTGGAGTGGAATAATCGGGGTGGCTTTTTAGGAGGTAATGAGTTTAAGTAACCTGCTGAGACACTAGTCCTTTTGCTGGGCAGTGTGCCCGCTATGTGTCCGTGAGGTGGCAGGGAATACGGGCCTGTATGTGACAAGGTGCTACAGGGGGTATAAGATAAATAGGTATCATAAGAACTGTCAGAGTTCAGGTACCTCGAGTTCAGTGTGCTGGCTTTGGGCATGTTGTAGAAAGAGTGTGGAGTAGACTCAAACAGAGGGTCATAAAAGTCACTCCTAATAGGGGAGAAATTCTCCAGTAAGGGAGAGGTGGATTCACAGTTTGAACTATCACTCTCCTTGGTTCTGTTTGTGTTTGTGCTTGAATAAAATTGGTCCTCATTTTCATTATACCCTGCCTTGAATGAAACATATGTATTAATGCCATTTTGCTCTTGCACCTCCTGTGTTTGTAAAGGTTCTTTCTCTATTGGGATCTCTTCGATAGTCGTCTCAAGTTTAAGATCACTTTTAGACTCCCTTATTGTAGAATCATTTAGAATTGTTGTCTTTAGATGTTCTTTAAAGGTTAGACTCCGCTCCTCTTTCCTCAGTCTTTTGCTACGTTTCACACGCACACAGACAAAAATAAGTAATCCCACAATGATACATGCAAAAATGAATCCACTGACTACTGATGCAATTATGATGATGGTCTTTTTGTCTAGACCATGGTCACTGCTCTGAGATTCAGATATAGCCAGGGGCTGGAGGGAGGAAATCTCAGTAGTGGTGGGTAAATTCTCTGGATCCACCCCTGGGATTAACAAAGAGTATGAGATGAATTTGGACCCCCTGGCATTTTCTAAATGACACTTGTAATCCCCTATGTCTGAATACTGAAAGTTTTTTATGCTTAGAGTACTTGTATAAGTTTCCTTCCCTCTAGTCAAAATGCTTACTTTTCCTTCAATAGGTTCTATTTGTTCTTCATTTTTTGACCACAAGGGTTGAATAAAAGGTTTGGAAAAATACTTGCAAAATAAATCGACATTTTCTCCAAGTTTAGTGTTTTTCTGATGTCCACTTGAATACATGACAATTTGGCACACAAAGTAACTTTGGTTCAGTTGAGAAAAGAATTTTTCCTTTACCAGGGGAGGTCCCTGACACTTGGGCTCACCTTGCTTAAACCTCCATGATAAATTGAATTCTTTTTTACTTGTTGTCAGATAGGAATAAAGCCAGCCAATCTTGCAGTCACAATACCAGGGATTATTGTACAATCGCCATGCTTTCATGCGATGCGTCAGGTGCTGCACTACCCCCTCCGTTAGCGTTCGCAGAGCGTTATTTTGTAGATCCATAACTTGTAGAAAGTTTAAGCCTTTAAAGGCATCGGGCGCAATATTTTCAATGTAATTTCCATCTAGATTAAGTTCTTTTAGAGAATGAAGTTTCACAAATGCGTTGTCGTTGATGCTTGAGATCATATTTCCACGTAAATTTAATAAATGTAAAGATGATAAGTCACTAAATGCTCCGGATGGCACTGTTTTGAGTTTATTTCTTGATAAATTCAAGTATTTAAGTCTCCTGAGAAGCTGAAAAGCTTTTTCTTTTACTTCAGTTATGGAGTTATTCTCTAAATTTAGGGAGTAAAGTTGATCGTATTTGACAAATGCATTCTCCTCAATAATTCCGAGATTATTGTGTTGTAAATCTAAGCTGGCAATATTATGCTGTAAGTCGTAAGGAATGAACTTTAACCCTCGAGCACTGCAGTTGGCCATCATGTCTGCTCCATAGGTAACCTCACAGTCATGTGCCATATTTAAGTTGACATTCATACCAAGAATGAACAAGACTTTCAGGAAAAGAATCCTTGTGTTTTGGAAGCTCCTGGCCATCTTGTTTTGTTGGTTTGGTTTTCCAATGTAATTAGTCAAAAACAAAGCAGCATTATTCAACACGGATTGCCCGAAAAACTTGTAATTACCCAGAAAGAACTTCTTTAACAAGCTCTTGCTGTGACGAGTTCCCACACCCTATCCGATTTTCTTACGGTACATTATTTTGCACTTGCTGTTGATTCTCTCATCCAATCTTGTGAAGCATGATCAAATTCATGTGTAAATGAAATCACAAAAAATAGCTGTTGATAGATGCTGCTGCACACAGTAACAGATGCTAATCCCATTCACAACAGCACACTGGTGGACCGACACAATTAGCCTGAAATGAGTCGAACTTAATTCCGAATCCAGTAAAATATGTCTTGTTTCTGCCTTCACATGGTCCAAGGGAGAATTGATCTGCAGATTATTTTGAATTCATCCAGTGATATCAGAGTGAACTCTAGTCATTGTCTCCATGGGAATGTGTGCTATGGAATATAATGATCAATGTAGTTATATTACTCCAGTGGTCTGAAGAAATGAAGATTTGCCTCCAGACTTCAATAGATTAATCCAGCTAGGGAAAAACGAATAAAACAATGTTTTATTTCCTTTCACCAAGGTACATATGTTTTTTTCTGGAATGAAAGTGTTAATTTTCCAGAAGACTTTGTTAATTTGATGCACAATTCTGGAGCTCTTCTCTGTGTTGAAGTCCTAAAAAGAGAGATATATAAACATTGTATAGGGATAATCATCTTAAGCAACATCTGCAGGAGTGAAATGGAAGTTTTAATGGATCACAGGGAGAGAATCTTCCAATTCATGTGGGCAGACATCAGTTCTATCACTAGTGTGTTTAGATTTCATCATTTCCAGATAAAAAAAAATAATTTCTCAATTTCAGTTAATCTGCTTTGGTAAATTGATTTGTAGAGACACAGCTTCTTTTGATGTATTTCCACTTTTGCTCATCTCTTAAAGAGGGGGAGTAGAACTTATTCGTGCTTGGGTTGGCAAGAAATGGAAGATTTATTTCCAATTTTACAAAAAATTATATCAGGTTTCTCAAAAAATCAAACACCGCCAAAAATTTTGACAGCCTTTGAGTAAATTTTCCTGACGTTAATGAGATTAAACGTAAACTTGTTCACAGCTGTACAGATTTAATACTCACAATAATTAACGCTAATCATCGTCAGGTCCGCCTGTTCAAAGACTGAAGGTAGGAGCTGTTGGTTCAATTCTTTCATCATCTTCTCCCTTTTTATTTCTCTGGAAAAATGAAGATAACATATGAATTTTTCATTTACTGATATCAAAAAACATCTTCAAGCATCTGCCGATATCCTCAAGAAAAGCCACTGAAAAATAAAACCTCACATAAAAAATACAACTAGTACACAGTGTGCGCCCATATATCCTGTAGTTTCAGCCATCAAAATGAACTCTCTGTCAGACAAGATTTCTTAACCTGTGCATATAACTGCGCAAGTTTGATGTTTTACCTTAAACGAATTTGCATTTCCGTCTTAAAACACAATGGTAAATGTTCAGCTTGACAAGTGTGTTTTATTAAGCTGGATTACATGTGCAATATTAGTCTAGACAGTGATTGCCCATTGTGACATTTCCTTACAATGTTTTAAATTCGATATTTCTTATTCATGTGTTATTTGTCCTAAACCTAGTATTATCAGTAATCTAAGTCCTTTTAAAATGAGAGTGTTTTAATTAACCTTTTATGTAATACAGTGATTTTGAATGACTACTAAAGACATATAAGGCTTGCTTAGCTAGGTTTTAATCTTGTAAAAAAAAAAATATAATTGATTGTCTTTCAATTTATTAATACCATAGAAATAATAATATTTTTTGTCATTTATGTATGACTTTCAGTATCAAAAAATATTGTAGCAAGAAGGCATAACTGAAGAATTCAAATTAGGAACATGCTTGACGGTTTTTCATTTGAGTTTAATTTGTAATAAATCAAATCAAATTTTATTTATTTAAATAGTTTCCTTAATAGATATAAAATGAACAAGATTAATATCACTATAGATAAACAGATCAGATGGAGGCATGTACATATTATAGCCAAGCATGTTTTATCAGACTTTTATCACACTATTTCAACATGCGGCAATTATAACTATACAGAATCTGAATTCTGCTGAGTGTCAGGTGATATGTTAAAAAGATGATCTGCTGAAAGGGTCTGCATGGGAAAAAAAAAATGAAAAAAATACTTACAGAGAAAGAAACGTGTATTCCGACCACACTACAAAATTTCAAATCTTGTTACGTAACCCAGGTAGCTTTTTACCATTGGTTTTCCCTCAGACAGACTATAGAGATATTGATAAGCTGTGCTTGTTTGATAACGCATGTTTACTTTGACATCATATAGCGAGGCTCATTTGCATTTTGTGGGGGTCATTTAGGTGCAATTTGTCAGCATATACCGCAGACAAAGAGTTGGAAAAAAATTACCTTTACTTCTAAGTATTGATCAAGGAAGAGGGCCAATCCTTCATTAAAAAATAAACAGTGTAACTGAATGCCTGCTAAGAAAAGTCCAAATTTTAGTTTTATGAAATACTAAATTTAAGAATTGACAGTTGTAAATAAACTAGGGATGACAATTTACATTTGTTACCTTGACAACTCACAATTTCAACCAAAAAAATTCATAAATCACCAGAAATGATGCATCACTAATGTTAGCCTTATGGGTCTTCGTGACAAACAAGTTTTGATGAAATCAAGGTATATTTATAATCTCTCCTTAATGTTAAAATTGAACATAATGGTCAAAGTGACATTGAAATTTCTGTTGAGTTTAAAGAATTGAATTTTTGTATCGCCCTTACCTGACTTTGATAAGAATTAATCCATGTTAATTGATATAGCCGAAATATTTCATAAATCTTGAAACCCGAGTCAATGGAGTTGATAGTGAGAGTTGGTAGAAGTGTCTCCAGTGTAAGTAATTACTATGATTTTATTAATCATAATCAGCTGGGTCAGTGAAGCCCCCAGGTGACACAGTGATAGGTTCCTGTATAACTTGTACTCCGCGGTGCTTCAGGGACAAAATAGAACCCAAAACCTACGCCTGATAAATTGTCTGTTGTAGATTTTCACACTTGGAGAAATGTTAGACAAATTATATCATTTGTACAAATGACTATTTTCATTAGATTTTGCTTGGGGAATTAATTTCATCATGCCTCTCTTCCTTTTCTTTTGTGTTCTCAAATTTTGATGACATCATCTATTTATCTTTAAGGAAACATGGCTACTCAGTGGATCACCAAACAATTATATTCTTAATGGTTATATACTCATAAAATTAATGAATTAATTGTTATTGATATAAATTTTATAATGTTATAGAGACTACCAGTACTAATTTAAAAATACTATAAGTGAATTCTTATCATTTGGCAGTTGGCACTAGGAAATGCGAGTACATATAATGTATCTATAGTTCTCTAATTATGCAAATGCACCTTTTCATACCTGCACAGGCCAAATGTCACATGTTGTAATAGACGATTGAAATGTTTAGTAAAGCACGTACCAATGTAATGATATCCCTGATTTACAAGAATGATAGTGTCAAACAACTTTGTTTCCAATGAACAACTCTTCTATCTTGATAAAGCAAGGGATATGTACCTTTTTGTTAAATAGGAGCAATTGAAAGCTAAAGAAATTCTTTGTTAAAATTGACTACTCATAATTATTATCAGGATTTTGAACTCCAAAAAGCCTTTGGTAGTTTAAACTTTTATACTTATATCAAAGACAGAAGAATATTTTTCTTTGTGTGTATTTTGTTCTTCAGAAGTGTCAACCCAAATGTGTTAAGAGGTGACACAAAGATTGACTACAGTACTCTACCAAGTTCCTTTTTCATCATATATACATATGACACTAATTATTTTACATGACCAATATTAGACTTACCGTTTAATGACACTTTAACATCCAACACAAATCTCTAATGAAAAGTCCAACTTTTTGTCATGTCAGTGCACTGAACTTGAAAAACTTTAAGACCTCCATTCTTATGAATTTTAAATACTTAATTTCACTTTCATACTTCGATTGCTGCAGCCTGTATTGCCAAAGGTTAGAATGCGATCACCTGTTATTTAGTCTCTTTCTATAAATTTAAAATCCTGCTTATTTACACCTACTTAGAAAGCTTCCGTGACAAATGGGAACACCTATTTCCATTTTACTCCTAAATTTAGTCCCGAGTCGAGGTCCCTGGAGGGCCTTGTTCTAGTCCTACTATCTGATTGAGACAGACGGAAGAACTCTTGTAGGTGTTGGGTAATTGATTTAGATAATCAATGGTTATGTCACACTAATTCAATATTATATTAACATGACACCTGAAAGTTTCTTACCTCCAAGAACCATTTCAAAACCATTTCTCTAATGGATAAAAGCAAAAAGCAGGCACACAAAATTTCCTATTGCATAGCATTCCTTGTTATGAGAAATATGTAGATTATATGAATATCAGAAGTAAGAAAATTATCTAACAACCTGACCAATGAGGGAATGAATGTAAAATCTTCAGACGTCATGTATAATTAACACATACTATTTGAGCCAATATTGTAAGCTTGTTAAAGATTTATCTCATGTGTGTGTTAATATGTGGTAACATATATCTCTCTTTTTCTGACCCCCTTTTCCTGTATTTGTGTCTTTTAATCTTCTAAATTCTGACCACCCATCTTGTACAATATTATAAAGCTTACCTTAATTCAATTAAAAAGTGGAATAGGAGAACTGCATCTTTTGATATCCATGCACTCTTACATAATTGTAAAGGTATAACAATTTCAGCTGTAAACACAGGTGAATAGAGTTTGTATATGATTCCATACTTTTAATTCTTGTGACTGAGTTTTAACTCTCTCCTAATCCTGAAATGTTTTAGCAGGCTACAATCTACAGAGAAAATTTAACACTTCAGTAAAAGGGGACAGTGGCAACACAAATGTAAACGGCATTGTTCCATTGTTGTTGGAGTCAACAAACTTCAGTTCACACCAAATGTAGACATTCTGGCCAAAAATCAAGGGCTATTATTGGGCAATAAAACAGTAGTTATAGCCGAGAGGGGACTCCTTGTCATTCAATGAAGCAAAATTTTTACAAGTCAGGATTAGAGACATTACCTAGCCGACTCCATAGAATTCATTTGGTAGTTGTTTGTTCTATTATAAGTCAAGAATTAACTTCTTGTTTCCTTTATATCCATTGAATTCTCATCACAAACTTTCTCAAGTTACCATTCTTACATTTTTCAACATTAAAACGGGGTGATGAAGTAAGGTCTAAATGTTGTGTTTGGATTTTTTAATGAGTAGAATGGGGCTAGTTGTGATACATACTTTACCAGTTTAAAGGAGTCTTACTTTTGACCCAAGATCATGATGATGCTTTCTTGTAAAAAGTAGATGTCTTGCAGTCATGAGTAACTACTGTGGAATGTACAAGTCTTGCAGCAAAAAGCCAAGATAGAATGAGAAAACATCTCTCTTTAGATGTTTGTCCACATGATGAAACACCAAATTAGTTTGACATGACATCTATGTATCACATGGATTTGTGGAGAATCACCTGAACTCTAACTGTTACTGTCAATACCAGCTACATCTTGTAGTCAATCAATTTTGAATTTAAATTTAAAATCGGCACATATATTGTACCCATTATTTGTTTGACTATTGAATTCCAACATTGAGAAGAAATTGTAAATGTAAAACATTCATAATTTTTGGTGGAAAGGAATTTGAAAACAAATAAAGTGTTGTAAAGTTTACACAATGTGTACTATTCATAAAATTTTTTGACATTTTCCTTCAAGGATTTATCAAAAAATCTAGCTAAGATTTAAACAAGGTAAAAAAAAATTATCATGGGAGAAAAAAATCTTCTATTTTTAATTTACAAGGTGAAATATAAGTAAGGTTTGGGGGTATGTTTGTTCTCAGGGTCATCAGTAATCTGTACCGTAAACAACTGGACAGTGACCAGAAATTAACACTGATAGATAGATCGGTATCTACATAGGGCACGTACATGATACAGTCTGGGGTCTCTACAGTGCACCAAAGCTGGCTTAAGCAGTGAACAGCCTACTGGCCATAACTGGGAATGGTGTAATGAGCTGACATAAGTGGCCATAATATTGACAGTCTTGAATGATTGATAAGTTGTAGCCACTGTGAATTTAGCTCCAGTGATTGATGTTTGTGGAGCCCTGAACAAAACCACCATTTCCTTTTCTAATTGGATGGTTAGAGTATCGTGATTAATCATTGTAACTGGCAAGGGTGTATAATTGAAATTTATTTTGAAATTTAATACTGGAAAGGCTATGAAAGTTATTAATAATAAAGTGAACAGTAATATAAGCATTTGAATTTAATTCAGAATATAAACTTCTACATCTTACATGTCTTAAGAAACAATCAAAAGTTTTAAAATGTCTGTCTGAATTGTCAGTTATTTTTCTTTCCAATTGTGGTTAAGGCTTGCCTTTTTACAAGTATGTATATAATCTGTATCAATATTTGAAGATTTCTTTAAGGAAAACAGTGTTCTTGTGTCAGGCATTAAATGGTTTTTAGTCTTCTTTTACTGTCAAGAGCTAGGATTACTAAGTAGGTAGCCACATAATAACAGGTTATGTATCTAAATCTTATTGCGTGGCACAATCCTCCAGCAAACAGATTCAATCTTAATCCATCTTAACCTTGCACGTTAAATGCTACCCCAAAAGGAAATGTAAATACTGTTCAGGGAATTCAATAGGGGAGGTAACACGTCTTGCTAGAGGCCAGCGATATCTGAGAAAAGACGTGTCATCGCTCATAACAAAAGGTGGGAGATAGGTTTTACACAAGATATAATTGAATAATTCAAACACTGTTCATTGGATAGTACCCCAATTCTTTGCCTGAAAGGTAGAAAAGAATGTAAAAGACTGTAATTTGTTGGTTTAAAATTGATGATGGAGTTGTTATGTTACAAAAACAACAAGCAAATTACATGGTGCTACCATCAAGCACCGCAAGGCTAAATGCTATGCTGTCATTTCCAGAATGCATTTATGCAGAAATCAATCTTAAAGCCAGCAGGGCATTGCATAAAAATATGAAGGAGAGTAGAGGCATGAACTTTTGTGACCTTACATCAAAAACAAATTTATGTATGAACCAAGAATAATTTATGGATCACAAAATGGTACCAAGCAAAAACTCACCATCAATGAAATTTACAAATGTTCCACTACCGGCTAATCACACTTTTATCAGCCACAAATGGACATCAGCAAAACTCATAAAAATTCTCAATGTATTCCCATCGCTTATAGAAATGAGGATAGCAATTGAAGTGTATTATCTTTTTTTCATATCTGTGTGTGAAGTCTTGTTGGACAGCTACCTGCCTTCAGGTGAAATAAATTGACAGTCCACATGGTCACCAGCCAGTTTTGACCTTTATCTTTCTGCCAATAAAACCTTAAAGACTCTTTCCCATAGTATAAGCACAATGTAGATAGATTAATTCAGACTAGGTTGTAGAATTTACGTATATTATGTTAATTGTCTTGCTACCAGAAAATTTCTTCTGGCAATGATTTTATGACCATATATGGACATTTTGTAAAATTTAGGGTCAGCCTAAGCTTAGCACCTGTCTCCTTTGTGAAATAGCAGATGTGAATATTTGACATTGGTTTCCAGTTCAATTTCTTCCCAAGAACACCTCCAAAGTAACATTTTCCATGTTTCTTCATTCATGAAATATTGAATTTTAGTTGACCTCCAACCTCATAATAATGGCAAAATAAGTCTGGGTTGTGGGTGTTATGAATTATGGTTATAAATAATTGACTGAAGACTCCACAAAATACACATTATGGCATTCTTTTATGTTCAGATTTTGAAATAAATTAAAACGAAGGGTAACTGAGTTTGTAGGATATATGGTTCAAGTATTTGCCATCAACACCTGTGTCATTTCACTGTTCATAAATTGAAATAATGTTAGCCATAATGGACTGTACATAAATCATGTTTACAGTTAATCTACCTTACGCCTCAAAATTGTGTGAATAGCATGTGCACATTTTGAAAGTTACATACACCTGACCTTAGCTTTAGGGTAATTTACAATGTACTTTACTCCAATACTGGATCAATAAACAAAGATTAGCTAGTGTCTCTCCTGGGAATTGGTTCTGCATGATGTGTCTATAAATTTGCATTGATCCACACTTTTCTGCAGGTTTATGAATGATTCATAAATCTGTATATATCCTACAGCCATTAATAACATTTTTGTAGGCCACTGCTTAAAAAAAAAATGAGTTTTGACACATTCATTTCTCATTTTAATATTAAAGTAATGTTTTAGCATTTACACTGATAATTAGGTAAATTTAAGTCATTGTATTTAAATGCCTAGATTTGATACTGAAAAATATTAGGATGGGTACATTTCATCTTATATTTTCGGAAATGACTCAACTGTTTGTCTGTATAGAAATTTCATTTTTTAGCACATTGAGCAGGTGACCCAATGATTATGAAACAAATAAGCTTTTTCTTTGTTATCATAAGCCTATCCTAATTATGGGTATAACCCTGTGGATTGTGGATTACAAAAATACTTAGCCTGATTTACTTTTTCAGGTAGCTTATATAAATCCTTTAAAGTTGTAATTGATATGTACGATAACATATGATTGATGTAGAAATATGACTGAATGAATAGGAGCCTTAACTCGGACTAACCCTATCTGTTTTAATATGATAATTGGGAGATCTGGAATCCTTGGTATTTTGCCTGAATGTTAAATTTAATCTAAACACCATGTAAATAAAACATGTATGTCTGTACACTTTACTTAATGGTTATAAACTGTGGTATTACCATGGAAAACATATATAAGTTATTATCATATATTACGATGATTACACACATCAAAACAAAATTCTACTTATATCTCAATTACACTTACCAGACTGAGAATTTGTACCTCAAGCAGAGTACCATCTGAACTACATGATTCCAGAAAGTAAATGAATCAAAATTCTCAATGCCACTAAGTATTATGGGGGTGAACTGCTAGAGTTGAAAATCAATATTTCCATATATGTATAAGACAAAACAGTCTCAGCACCTGCCCTCTAAATGGCAAGATATATATACTTAAATATATAGGAGAACAGTCCAGATCAATACGGTAATATATCGACCTGCTGGAGATCCAGAGTTATGTAGGAGAGGGTCACAGATTTGACGTGGACTAACAGTAGGGGATCAATGAAAGGCTTGGTAAAAAACTAATGAGGCACTTCAGAAAGGTCTCCGCCGCTAAATATAGGCCTAATGATTGGCTGTTACGGATGTAAGGATAGAATGACAGAGGTGTCAAGTTGAATAGTGTGCATGACACTGCACTGTCTTTATCAGGTACTTATCATAACTCATATCTCCCTGTGCATGCTGAGATAAGGTGCACTTTAGGAGACAGGAATTTAAAGAGAATATCATTAGTTAATAAAGCAGGCCTTGTTGATTTTTTGCCGCTTCTGAGTGACTAATATTGCACATGCCTTTATAATTGTGTTCAGGGCCATTATATATGTTTTATAAGACTTTTAATCCCAAAACAAAACACAGACTTCAGACAAAATACTCCCTATATACAACTTTTGTTAAGGTATTAAAAACACAATAGTTTACTTGGCTAAGTGGAGATAAAAGTGTTACCACAACTTACCTGTGTTTTATACGGAATTAGATAACTTCTTCCTCACAATAAAAAAAATATGATATATTCTTAAAATCAATCACTGAAAAGGTCTGGCACACACACCTTTCTGCCTAGTAACTAGAATACAGTCCACTTCCCAGCAAAAGCCAATTGCAGTCAGTGCTAAATCCTTTGTCATTCAAAGTCTGTTTGTTAAACTGTTATTTGGAGGATAATGAATCAGATCAAAAGAATGAATACCTCCTCGATGGCTTTCAATTTTTAACATACAGGAATTTTTTTCAAGAGCAATGTCAATTGTAAATTTTGGTGGGTCACTATGCAAGTTCTAACTGCACAAAACATCCATTTCATCTGAGAGTATGGGGTCATTAGTGCAACGTTAGCGTCCAGCTGGGCCTCAGTGGCTGAATCCACACTGATCAGACCGAATCATCAGACACAGGTTACCATTATGGTGTGAACTTTAGTGTCCCCTATCTAACCAGCCTTTGCCATTAAGTGTTAATTAATGGAACACCCCCTCTGTATTTTATTTCTAATTAATGACACAGACCTCTTTTACTGTGGAGAGTGGTAGTGTATAAATAAACAAGTAGTTATTTTATATGGATTTTAAACTTTCTTTTCAATATCAGTGTTTTGATATCTCTATTTGAAATTAGCAGATTGAAAGAGTCTTAAATTGATGTTTGCAATTATCAAAACTAGATAGAACAAAATTACATTAGTCCATTTTGTTAAAATTGTTTGTGTGTTTGAACATCAGGGTGCCACTTAAAGAAGTCATCACATTTAAGTATATCACTTTCAGTCTGTATAATATTGGCCCCATTTTGACTCTTCTGGACTCTAAGTGGCATTGATTTTGACCAAATCCAGAACCTGTTAAACTTTAGTCTGCTAAAGTGATGGTCAAGTAATATA
Source organism: Saccostrea glomerata (assembly GCA_003671525.1). Classification (NCBI taxonomy): domain Eukaryota; kingdom Metazoa; phylum Mollusca; class Bivalvia; order Ostreida; family Ostreidae; genus Saccostrea; species Saccostrea glomerata. Next base: position 3,418,438 of record PRKT01000011.1, on the reverse strand, counting down.
TCGGTGCACAATTCTCAGTCAATGGAGTGTTTGCTTTATGATAGGTCTGTCCAGAAATGTGTATTCAAGTCCCATTAAATCTGGATATAAGAACATTGGTCAATATTGATATCAACTGTTTCCAAAAGAACTGATGAAAAAATGTGGAATTTAGAGTATCCTAGGTGATAAGGAAGTATTGCAAGATGACAATGCAAGAAGCATAATACCTGAATAATAGGGTTGTCCCCAAGACTCAGGGGCCAGGGAATTTCCCAATCTTTAATGATGTAATCCCTTGGTTATTCTGGTATTCTTCCTAAACTCCAAATTAGGAGAACCCCCAGATTCCATCTACAGTGTACTTTTTTTAATATCCCCTTCAATTTAAATATTTAGGGACATTCCTGATTAGAAGTTTATATATTTTTGGCAATCATTTTGGCTAAAACTTAAGGCTTTCATTTATTTTGGTGAGTTTAAAAATATTTTCACACCTGGACAAGAAAATCCCAAACACTCCAATTCCAAGCTATATTTCAGGCCAGCGTTAAATTGAATGCTGTTATTGTGAAGATATTGACTAAGTAAACTTGGATCGTTCAGTAATAGCAAACCCTACCATCCTTACTATAGAATTTTAATGTTTGATGTTAGTTCTGTGTACCATTTGGCAGGTCAGATGTTTAGATTTGGAATATGCCTCCGTAAGTGGGGAAGAAATTCCCTGCTTTTAATGCGAGGAAAAAAATTGACCAAATGCTTAAACGTTCAGTGGTGTTTGAAAAATCGTGGTTAAAAATATACCTTCAATATGAATAGAAAGAGGGAGAAAGAGAGAAAGGGGGCTCCTTAAAATTAAATAAAAAGCTCAATGAATGAAGCTTCTATCATGTCCAATAGATTTTTTAGCTGATGAGAAGTGTTTTCTAGATGGCTCTGATAAAGAGATGGCTGCATTATATTAACTGCTGATCCTAGACTGACAGAGCCATCAGATCCTGGTCAGTGTAATGTGTGGGGATCATCTAACCACAAATGACACCTGAACTATTGACTGTTTTGTTGTAATCTTTTGATGTTTGCTGGTGATAACAGATAGTGAATAATAAGTTTATACATACCAGTGTCTCTGGTTTCCTCCGATAGAAGAAGCGGTAAAGAGCACACCAGCGGGTCTCTGAACTGTCATCGACTAGCGTTTGTGGATTTTAGGCTTATCTAATCATTATGTCTTCTTTCTCCTACAAATTCCCAAACCAAACAATTGACAGATATTTAAATCATTATTTTCCATTTATCATGTAACAAGTCAGTGAGATACCAGACACAGTGTGTGTGTTGGTATTTTGGCCTGTGACTCGAGGGATAATAGTTAGCTTTTTTTCTGTTGGGTGTAAAATGTGAGACAAATAACTTTATTGATCTTAGCAGAAGACAGCTAGGAAATGATCATGTGACCAACAGTTCACACAAACGAATGTAGGCAACAGACGCACACCAGATCCTACTTTATAAGGAATGACAGCTAGTGAGATATATCACATTATACTGGTGACAGTGTCTTCAAATGTGTATTCATAATTTCATATGCTAAATAAATACTATTTTATCTGGGAGAACCTTGGCTACCAGGAAATTTATTACTTGTGTAAGACATTGGCAAAATATGCAATCTTTCTAATTGCATATGGTATTAAAATTTAAAAATGTGTCATTATCTTATTTTCATACCACTTAAACTGAATTAAACATATATATTTAGAAAGATAGATTTAAACAAAGTAATAACAGAAAGATAAAATTTGAAGAGATCAAATACTAAAGAAGTTCATGGTCCTATATAAATTGACAATTTAATTATACTTTAATTTCACTAGGATTATTTATTAACATCAAAGTGGTAATTTTTAAACTTAAAAATGTAATTAAAACATGTTCATTAAAAGTATTTCAAAGATTAGAATTCATGTATTAATGACCAACACATTCCCACATAAAATTCCACTCTATAATTCCAGCCCATTACTGAAAATCAAGACGTAAACAAATATTTGCCATCAGCAGGAGCTAATGTGGGGCCCATTAAACACTGTAAAACCATTAATACTTTTATGATATTTAATTTGTAATCCATCTAACTGTAATGGCTTCAGAGGTGAACTTTTCATGCCACACACTTTTATCCTAATCATTATAAAATTCAAATCAATGTTGTAAAACTTTGATTTATTATGCAGCCAAATCTGACATTTTAAGATTCGATTGGTCCGAGCAATACTGGGGATCAACTGACAGCCAATGTAATTTGCTTTATCATCTCACATTTGGCAGTTTAGAGAATAAGAGAATTTTATGTTATCTCCTTTTGAGCCAGAAATATTAATGAGTTGACAAAGATTACAATAGAGGGGCCCTTGTTAATCTTGCTCCTGATATAAAAATGTCAATCTAATCTCAGAGTGGCATTTTTTTAATTCATGCATACCATGCACTGGCAAGTGCAGCAGATTCCACTATTGTAAATAAAGGACGACATTTTTGTTTGCATGCATAAAAAATGATGTACCATTAGAGCAAAAAGAGTTTTTGCTGTGATAAAAGGGAGATAACTTTAAATTTACCTCTGGTTTACTTTACAGACAATGGCAGTTCTGAACCCATTCAAGGCAGCTGAACATGACATGATGCAGGATACAGATCTAGCTGGACCCCTAGTATTCTGTCTGGCCTTTGGAGCATCCTTGATGCTGGTACATTTCCATTCCTAATTGCTTTCTTACATCATTGTATAATTGCATTGCTTAACAGTTGCACAAAATTGCATCATGCTTGCACATTGATCATTTCAACTTCAGATCAACTGTCGATTTAATTAAACTTGATGATTTCACCAAATAAATTTACTTCTCTGATTAAAATAACATCCTTTATCTCGATCTATATACATTACAAAAATTATGTGCAAGAGATATTTAAGTGTTAATTAAAAGAACATTTATTTCTCTGATGACAGAATGATTACTAGTATTTCTGTGTTGACAGAGTGGTAAGCTGCACTTTGGATACATCTATGGTATTGGTGTGGTGGGCTGTGTCGCCATGTATTTCCTGCTTAACATGATGAGTATCACAGGGGTATCGGTGGGCTGTATCATCAGTGTACTGGGTTACTGTCTCCTACCAATGGTCATCCTGTCCTTCTCAGCTGTACTTCTCTCCCTCAAGTAAGTATCAGGATTCAGGACACTCCACTAATAGTATCAATTCCAGGCTTATATCAATGGGCAGGAGTTGCAAAAAAAATGGAGATGTACCCGGTAACTCTGTGTCAAATTTACATGGACTTGAAAAACAAATGTATTACAATTTTTGCTTATAATTGGAAGCTATCTAAATATGTATGGGTTATACCATGCTATAAGTGTATGATGTATCTTTACAGGGGGATGCTGGGTATTATACTGACTGTAGTGGCCGTGCTATGGTGCAGTTTCTCCTCCTCTAAGCTATTTGTGTCCGCCCTGTCAATGGAGAATCAGCAGCCCCTGGTGGCCTACCCCTGTGGACTCGTTTATGGAGTTTTCGCATTATTAACTGTGTTCTGAGGGACTGATCATGTGACAATTTTAAATTAAGTATCAGAAAAAATGTGTCTTGATTCACTCTAGTGCATTTTTTCAAAACAAAGAGTATTTGAAGAGTGCAAGAAATATTTTGCTATGCTTTAAGGACATGGTGGAGACAATGGTACAATTTGCATGTGAAATGTTGAATTGAAACATGGAAAAAATTATGTCACATGTATACTTTTTAGTTTGCATGATTGCAAGACTTGTGATATAGTTTCTCTGTTGTTATTGACAAGTATTGCAGAGCTTATTTATCTTAAAATGCTGAATGTGAAACATTTACAAATTTCAGTGTATTTAAATTCTTCACATGCTTAAAAGCTCAACAAAGTTGGCATAATTATGAATATATTGAAAATAAAAGTTATAAATGACTTCATGATTTAATTGTTTGAAAATTTACTGTTGCACAAAAGTATGTAACTGCAACACAGTATATATAAAATACATGTACAGAAATTTACTAAACAAATTATTTTTTTATCGATATTAATTTGACAGTGTCTACAGTTTATGTATCAAATACATGATACACAGAGTTCATCACAGCAATTTCTCCATCATAATGATTTCTCGTGGTACACCTAAAAAGAAACATAATTGAAGCAGTATTATTTTTTAATGAAAATGTTTCCATTAAATGGTGTCTGATATATCAGTTTTATAGCTGTCTTAATAACATTTACTGTATTTGTAATGTCACTTACTAGCCTCTATAGTTCTGACTGAGTTGTAAGTGAAATATCCCTCTTTAGCCACAAAATCCTCAAATAACCCTGCCCCTCCTCCCACTCCATAGTAATTGGACTTAGCCGCTACCAATCTGAGTACTGATAAGGATATTCGGTCGTATTTACATCAAAATACAGACTCAAACATTTTTAAAACTGTTGGTTGAAGCATATTGAATTTGTAGATACTGGAAGGGAGATAACTCATCAAACATCTCCACAACTGGAGAGTGTTTTTCTTTTGGAAATTTTCATGTCAGTTAGATTCTGAGGCTATCAAAATACAATGTATAATATATTCTTATTATCTGTGTATGTGAAGTTGATTGTACATAGACATGAAATTATACTCTTCAAAATTTTAAAGGTAGCAGCTTCAGTAAGAATCATCTGTATTGAAGTATTCATTGCATTCTTTACACACAAACAACCCTCCTCAGAGCTCATAATGATCAGCTGTTGACTTTTTCTTTGGACTGTCATATAAACCAAAACGTTATTAGAATTTTATAAATGATAATTTAAAGGTTACAGAGTCAATCCAGTCAACATGTAGTCCACTGAAAATAGTGCTGCAATGTACAGTTCTGTGAAGGATACATTTTACCATCATCTTTGATCAGTTGTTTTAGTAATCTATGAAGTTTGGGATAATTCTCCAAGTTATAAATAGTTTCTGCTGTTAAAATAAAATCAAATCTGAAAGAAAAATAAAAAATACATGAAATGAAACTTACAATGTTTCACAGAAACTCTGAAAGTACATGTATTTATAACAAAGTTATAATTATACAAAGATTAACATCTTCAGATCACATTAAACTATACATGTACCACAACACATTGAATATTACTGGTAATTTCTTTTCCACCTTTATTTTTATGTTTTAAAGTAAAATATCCTTACTTTAAATCAAGATGATTTTCGGCATATTTCTGAAATTCTCCCCAGTCTCCTGAGTAAAACCTACACTGACAGGAGTCTGTTTGATTCAGGTCTAAGACGTTTGGTATGGTGAAATATGATATGACTTCTGAATTCTGAAATAAACAAAACAATGTTTCTAATCTAATATTGTAGCCAGATCTTGAATGAGAACAATCAAGCAAACTACAAAATCTTAGATGACAAAACACATATAACTATTAAGTACAAGTAACATTATCACTTCATTTATTCCCATTAAAAAAAATTGTTTTTTCAATTGGTAAATATCACAGGTACTTGTGGACAGGACCCCCCCCCCCCCCCCCCTCACCCCCCCCCCCCCCCCTAGATATTCAACCCAGGGGGCTTATTGGACATTTTTTCACAAATTATATTTATTACACTTACTCATCATGTGTACAATATGAAAAAATCGTCAAAACCCCAAAACAATCACTCCACACCAAAAACATGATCTCCCTTTTAATGTAAAGTGGGATATTTTTTGTGGAGCGATTGTTTTGGGGTTTCATACTGTACACATGATGAATAAGTGTAATAAATATAATTTGTTAAAAAAAATGTCCAATAAGCCCTTGGGTTGAATATTGGGGGGGGGGGGGGGGGGGGGGGGGTCCTGTCCACAAGTACCTGCATGTGATACCAGTAAATATAATATGTTCTTATTGTTTACTGGATAGATCTTTTTGATAAATTTTATGGCATACCTTGAAAAATAGGGAGTGCAAACAGTGCAAATAACATATATTTTAAACATTGTTTTTTATGAATAATCAAGCATTCTTGGGAATATTTGACATCTGTCATTATTGAAACCATTTACATGATATTAAATACAATGTACTTGCATAGTCTTGGAAGTGGACTTGTTTTGCACCAAGTTTCATTGCACGTATCCCAGGTAAACCTGCTCCACAACCAAGCTTGAAAAAGACAAGGCATTTCATAATTTTATTAAAATTTTAAATATGACTTACTTATCGCTGCATATCATTTCCTGAAATCTGCATACCATTTCCAACATTTACTTATTTCATTTCCAACAATTTTTCTTTTTATTTACGACATTTGTACATTTTCATTTTCCTGAATTTTTGCAAGATACCTTTCAAGCAATTTACCTTTTAACTTACTAAATTAAATGTTAATGACTGAACCGATTTTATGTCCAAGACATTTGATATAATTTTAAAAAATGGTATGAAATTTTTCATATGTGAATTCTTCAATCCTGTTTTCATTACCAAAAAGCACTACCTGAAAAATGTCGTACATGAAAACTTTAGAATGTCTGAAATGAAAAGTTGAAAATTTCAAAAAATTCCGCAAATAAAAGGCAGCAGGGCCCAGGCAGCAAAATCTGCAGGTTTAAATTTAATTAGATAATTATGAATAACAATTATATGTGTAAATACTTTGTATTCATTTGGAGGTCAGATTCAATATTCCTGTAAGATTAATAAAAAATTTCTACATCATGGATGTTCCATGCATCACTGGTTTGGCTTTTCTGGTTATAATTGCATGCTCCCAGTTATATTTCTTTGCTTTGTTTTTTTTAATACTTCAAAATCACTAATATTTGTGAGGTTTTTAAATTAATCTTAGTTTTTCAATGAAATTCAAATTATATTGTTTTTATAATATGATTGTGAAAATTCACCTAAAGAATCAAATGGTTCCCAGGTCCTCTAGTAGCTAGGATTTGAAATGTGTACAAATCTATTGATAGCAGCAAAATTTACCTCAATAACTGATTTTTCTTTGAATTCAAGGCCTCCATCAGCAATGAATTCTGCTAGATCACACCCACATTCCCAAACTGTCAAACCACCTGTTTAAAAATAAAATATAAAAAAAAACAGAAATAAAGTAATATGCATTTTGGTATTTAACTACTGTAAGTGTGTGGTCATTCTGAAAGACGTCGATCTTCTCATGAGATCCTCCAAGATCCCCAGTCAAGAGAGATTTTTTTTACCTTCATAAACATCAGGTACAAGATCAGTGTGTGAGCCCGCTGCTGTTTTCACAATTGATTCGTCTGAGTTTTTACTCACTATCCATTTCTCTATATCTTCACTTTTATAGCAGTTGATATGAACTTTATCAAAAGTATAGGAATTTCTTTGAAACTTGGAATATATGCTAAAATCCTGCAAGAGAAGAATTATCAATTTACATGAATGTGCATGTGCTTAAATTTTGTCCTCAAATCATGTATCGTTATGACTTGAATGTTAAAAATACCTTTCAAAGATAATTATAAAAAACACTTTGATATTTTAGGAAGACTGTTTTAATTCAAAGTCTTTAAAACAATCACTTGCCAAATTATCTTGAGATAACTCCTGAAACTGTTCCACACCCTGTGCACTTGCCTCACTTTCTGCTGGAGTCTCACTTGCTGGAAAAAAAACAGAAAACATTATCAAATGTACAATATAATCATATTTCAAAGCAAAATATCTCCCTACGCAAAAGAGCAGGACTAACCATGTAACCTACATAAAATGTCATCATGTACTGATCTAGTCCAACTAGTGTCAGATTTTAAGGACAGTCAGTGATTTAATCTTTTCTACATACTTGAACCTATATCGAGTTCCGTCTCCTTCTCTTGGGGGTCAGAAAAATTAAATTTAAACTCCATTAGACATAATAATCAAGATAATCAAACCCTGGCAAAGTTATAAACAAACCCACGTGTTTAGAGATTATCTTTGTTTCTTACGCGATTGTGGATTGGCTCTTTTCAATAACGGAGAACCAATGAAATTCTTTGTAAGAATTCAAAAATTGTCTGGTTCTTGTAATTTGACACGAACTAGTTTTATTTCACCACGATGATGAGGTGCGAGGAGAAAAGGGTAGCCGATGTGGAATTTTCCGACCAAATATTCTGCCACGATGCTGTTAAATGGAGCGAAGATAATAGAATTTCGCTATGCACAGAGAGAGGCATTATAATAATGGTGAAAATTATTATTTATCTTCATTTTAAACCTGATTAACGACAAACCGCCAATACTGGCATGATCAGCAAAAAAAATATTTTCAGAAATATCTGAAGTGTTTGATCTTTCCGAAATTAATGCATGTGTTTTATGAGAAGTTAACAAAGTTTAAGATTATGTAAATAAATTTCGATTCACCATACTGTTATAATATGCAGTCTAGACGAACTCCAAAAACGGCGTGAACTCTAAAAAAGAAGTCTTTGGCTCCGTCATGCATTGCGGCAAAATGGCTTCCGATGTAAACAAACGATGGATTGTCGTTCGCTTTCTCCACAAATACGACTGAATAATGGCTGTATTTAGTAAACTGTGACTGGATTTCAATTTTTGTTGAATAAATAATTGTACCCATTAAATTATTAAGTGGTTATTGACTTATTTATCGCTCTGTATTCTTGCATAATAGTGATTTGGGATATACGTACGACACCGGGATTCAATAAAGTCGGTAAGAATTAATTTTCTAACTTAATTTATTGTCCCCTTGATTTAAATTTTATGCCATTCCTACTATAAAGATGCTTAAATTTTACTTCTAAGACACTTATATATCGTTTTTTTTTTTATGAAAAACCGCACAATTTTGGCGGCGGGGCAGAGATATTAACAGGTTCGATTTGAGAAGACTTTTTAACCGTAATTTTAAAAGAAAGATTTTTTTTAAGTTCTTAAACCCATAGATTATAATTCTAAAAATGTTTTCATGATTATATCTATTCATATGTGAAAATATCAGGTATATAGCGATGGTGATAACTAACGCTTTCAATATTCAGATGTCATACAGGATTATATGACGAAATAATATTACAAATAGGTAAAAATTCGGTCAATGTTTAACAGTTACAACATATATATTTCATTGTTCAATTTTACATATTTTTCCCTTTTATTATATATTTAATTCCCAAACGTTTATTTTTCTTTGTATTTGATCTAACTTGAAACGTGAACTTTCTTCAAAAAAGCCTCGGAGGAAATGTGGAAACTGAATGGATTCTCATGTAACTGTCACCTGATCGACTCTTATTTATGATTAAAACCATTAATTCAGTACTTTTTTAATTATTGGTAAGATGTATTTACAATGCAGTTGCTCATTGTTGATCTAAACATGCTGAAATTCATTCGTACACGATAGACATGAAAGACAGAGGAAATTCGAACTGAAAATTCGCCAGCGTTCCTTACTTACAAAATAAACTTCTAAAATCAGTAAAAATAGTTCTAAAATAACTAACTTAGTCACTACAAACAAATTATCAACCACAGAGATGTTTTCATAAGATTACGACTGTTTAATTTGTATTTTGTATCCTACTTGTACGATGTCTGGCTGAACCTCGAAGTTGGTCAACTTTGACTTTAAATTAAAAACTATTTGCACATGAAATCAAAATTCTAACAAATACGTTCTCTAAAACCATTTATTATTAATTATTTCTGAGAACTTACATTATTGTAAGGTAATCCAATTTTTTGCAAAAACACTTTTTATAAGAGCCCACTTTTCACGATTTTTCACCGTTTTTTATATAACTGCGCATGCGTAGGACTCGTTTTTTGGAGTCTTTTCTGGACTGAAATTCTCACTTCCGTTAACGCCGTTTTTGGAGTTCGTCTAGACTGATATGGTAAACTTTATATGAGTTGTAACTAGAGTGGCATATTTTGCCTTAAATTAATTCGAGATTCCATTGACTCTAACCCCTGCTTTTTATATTTGGCCCTCCAAAGACCCCAACCCAGGTCATCCCTGATAGGCCTCTCACCTGTCAGTTCCAGGGCATGGCACGTCACCAAATGTAATGGGAGAGGAGAAAATGCAGCAGACCAGACCAGGATTCGAACCCGGGCCCCCTGAAACTCCGGTCAGGTGCTCTACCAACTGAGCTATGTGGCCACCGTTGATCGAACCCGGCTGACCACCACAATTGTGACATGTCATGATGTGCAGGGGAGAGTCAGAGTGGAGGCCATATTGAAAAGAGGGAATTCAGCAACACGAGCAGATGTCGCAACTCTGCCTAGCTTTTACTACTTTATTTCACAGATTTAACTTCCGAGACACCAGAAAGCAGTTAAGTGACGGTTCTTCTACAACTTTATCATCATCAAAATGATGTTAATCATCATTGAAACAGCCCTGTCGCTGACAAATTAAGCATCACTTGAATTAGGTCGCCTTCTTGTATGATGCTTCATTTGTCAGCGATAGGGCTGTTTATATGGCGATGGCATCGTTTTAATGATGATAGTGTTGTAAAAGAATCATCCAGGCCTTTACTGATTTCTCGCATCTCTGAGGTTAGATCTGCGAAATAAAGTTTTGAAAGCTAGGCAGAGTTGCGACATCAGCTGGTGTCGTTGAATTCCAACTTTTCAATATATTCTCTGCTCTGACTCTTCCCTGCACATGTCACAATTTAAAAAGCAGGGGTAAGGGTAAAAGGAATCTTGGATTAATTTTGATATGAATTTGTTTTATTTTTAGGAAATGAAACATTCACCTCTGCAGTTAGATAAGAAATTCCACTACAATCTCTCACTGATTCCAATCCCAGAAAAACCCAACAATGTTACAAAACTCCCTATTGAAGTTTTTTCATCATGGAAAAAACGAAAAAGTATTTTTACAGAAGGTGCAGTATGATCTTCAAACTCTTTTTAGCTCACCTGAGCCGAAGGCTCAAGTGAGCTTTTCTGATCAAAATTTGTCCGTTGTCTGTCGTCGTTGTTGTCGTTGTCGTTGTTGTCGTAAACTTTTCACATTTTCATCTTCTTCTCCAGAACCACTGGGCCAGGAAAGATGAAATTCATGTGGAATCATCCACAGGTAGTGTAGATTCAAGTTTGTTCAAATCATGACCCCCGGGGCAAGGGTGGGGCCAAAATGGCCGACCCTAGTTTTACATAGGAATATATAAGGAAAATCTTTGAAAAATCTTCTTCTCCAGAACCGCTGGGCCAGGAAAGATGAAACTCATATGGAATCATCCTCAGGTAGTGTAGATTCACGTTTATTCAAATCATTAACCCATGGGGCAAGGGTGGGGACAAAATGGCCGACCCAAGTTTAAAATAGGAATAAACAGGAAAAATCTTTTAAAATCTTCTTCTCCAGAACCACTGGGCCAGGAAAGATGAAACTCATGTGGAATCATCCTCAGGTAGTGTAGATTCAAGTTTGTTCAAATCATGACCCCCGGGGCAAGGGTGGGGCCAAAAATGGCCGACCCAAGTGTTACGTAGGAAAATATAGGAAATATCTTTAAAAATCCTTCTCATGAACCACTGGGCCAGGAATGATGAAACTCATGTGGAATCATCCTCAGGTAGTGTAGATTCAAGTTTGTTCCAATCATGACCCCCGGGGCTAGGGTGGGGCCAAAATGGCCGACCCAAGTTTTACAAAGGGATATATAGGGAAATCTTTGAAATCTTCTTTTCAAGTACTTCAAAGCTATGATTAGTGATATTTATATGGAATCATCCTCAGGTAGTGTAGATTCTAGTTTGTTTAAATGATGAATGCCTGGAGGGGGGGGGGGGTAAATTCAAGCCCGATGTGCTCAGGTGAGTGCTGTGGCCCCTGGGCCTCTTGTTTCATTTAACACCCTTTCATTGACACGAAGTAATGCATGCAGCTTGTAATGTGTAATTTGTGTATCCAATAAGTTAAAACATAGAATAATTATATAGCTTGAAAATGTTCAAAAGTTTGAATTTGAGGTTCTCAAAATAACAGGATATATACACATGTAGAAGAACGTGCCAGTACACAGAGTTTATGTTGATTAAAAAATCTTATAACCCATAAGATCTTGTTGCTCATAAGGCATCATTTTCAATTGATTTTATTTATTGTTTAAAGACCCAATTTTTTTACCGTACGGTTACCTGAGGAGGGGGAGTGGTCAGGGTTCGACACTAACATTTTTAGGCTTTGGTCCGGCCGGACTAGTGCTTCTTTACTTTTACTAGTCTGCGGGCAATTTTAATAGTCCGTCAAAAATAAATAGATAGAATTAATGTTGCAATGTACTTTTTATACTTTTTAGCTCACCTGAGCTGAAAGCTCAAGTGAGCTTTTCTGATCACATTTTGTCCGGCGTCCGTCTGTCTGTCTGTAAACTTTTCACATTTTCGACTTCTTCTCAAGAACCGCTGGGCCAATTTCAACCAAACTTGCCACAAAGTATTCTTGGGTGAAGGGGATTCAAGTTTGTGCAAATGAAGGGCCACGCCCTCATTCAAGGGGAGATAATTGGGAATTAATGAAAATTGGGTGGCATATTTCAAAAATCTTCTTCTCAAGAACCACTGTGCCTGGAAAGATGAAACTTATGAGGAAACATCCTCAGGTAGTGTAGATTCAAATTTGTTCAAATCATGACCCCCCTGGGTAGGGAGGGGCCAAAATGGCCGACCAAAGTTTTACATAGAAATATATAGGAAAATTATTTTAAAATCTTCTCCTCAAGAATGACAAAGCCATAATTCATCATATTTATATGGAAGCATGCTCAGGTAGTGTAGATTCAAGTTTGTCCAAATCATGACCCACGGAGGTAGGGCAGGGCCAAAATGGCCGACCAAAGTTTTACTTAGAAATATATAGAAAAATTCTTTAAAAGTCTTCTTCTCAAGAATGACAAAGCCATAATTCATCATATTTATATGGAAGCATGCTTAGGTAGTGTACATTCAAGTTTGTTCAAATCATGACCCCCGGGGGTAGGGCGGGGCCAAAATGGCCAACCAAAGTTTTACATAGAAATATATAGGAAAATTCTTTAAAAATCTTCTCCTCAAGAATGACAAAGCCATAATTCATCATATTTATATGGAAGCATGCTCAGGTAGTGTAGATTCAATTTTGTTCAAATCATGACCCCTGGGGGTAGGGCAGGGCCAAAATGGTCAACCAAAGTTTTTACGTAGAAATATATAGGAAAATTCTTTAAAAATCTTCTTCTCAAGAGTGACAAAGCCATAATTCATCATATTTATATGGAAGCATGCTCAGGTAGTGTAGATTTAAGTTTGTTCAAATCATGACCCCAGGGGGTAGGCGGGGCCAAAATGGCCGACCAAAGTTTTTAAAGATATATATAGGAAAATTCTTTAAAAATCATTTCTAAAAATTAGCAAATCCATGATTGGTCATGGGACTACTTTTGGATTTTAACTTTACAATAAAAAACCATTTTCTACTTTTTCCTACCCTTAGTGCTCAGGTGAGCGATGTGGCCCATGGGCCTCTTGTTTTGAAATAAACAAAGCATTTACATGAAATGTTTATATACCAAGAATTCGTTGAAATCGCACAATCAGGAACTACGATCGTATTCGCGATCTTGTTCGTTTTTCTCTATACATGATTACATCATCTAAACATCCGACATCTTTTTTTATGTGTCATACTAAATCATTATCACTTAAATGTTTAATTTCATACCAATGTGTCCTAAAATTAAGCGCCGAATTAACTCAGAATTGCCTAACTTCCCGCCAAGAAGCTAGAAAGCTAAAAATAAATATGGGGTTTTCCAGTGAAAGTTGTCGAAAATTTGAACATCGGTAATATTTCTTTTTTCTCCCAAGAAAACTTTATTAGTCCGTTCGGACAAATTAACTTCAATTTTTATTAATTCGAATGAAAATGTATTAGTCTGAGACTAACGGACTAACGTTAATGTCGAATCCTGGTGGTCGAAGTAACATTGGTGTTATTTACCTGGAGACCCCCAATACCCGAGATTCAAAAATCTGTGTATACGTAGCATAACACCGGAAGTCTGTGTTTGGTAATCAGGGTCAACATTACGTGTTTTGTGTCTGATTTTGAGTAAAACTACATAAAATAATTATTTTTTTATGAAATTTATTTGTAAACTTAACGCATTCATCGTAATCATGGAATGTTTTGAAGGAAAAAAAATAATAAGATACATGTTTATCGTTTTAGAAAATGTTTTTGTTACATAAATGAAAAAATCACGAGTAAAAACTACAAATCATTAATATTTATCTTTTTTAATCTCCAATAAAAGGAATCACTTGATTTAAAAAGTCTGAATATGGAAATGAAAAAAATTATTAATCCACCTATCCGTCGTGCATGTGAACATGCATTTACCGCGATCGAAATTGGGTTTTTTTTTCTGGGCGCGACAATGTTGTTCAAAATATTCCATATTTTTAGCTCACCTGAGCTGAAAGCTCAAGTGAGCTTTTCTGATCACATTTTGTCCGGCGTCCATCTGTCTGTCCGTCTGTCTGTCCGTCTGTCTGTCTGTCTGTCCGTCTGTCTGTCCGTCTGTCCGTCTGTCTGTAAACTTTTCACATTTTCGACTTCTTCTCAAGAACCGCTGGGCCAATTTCAACCAAACTTGCCACAAAGTATCCTTGGGTGAAGGGGATTCAGGTTTGTTGAAATGAAGGGCCATGCCCTCATTCAAGGGGAGATAATTGGGAATTAATGAAAATTTGGTGGCATATTTTAAAAATCTTCTTCTCAAGAACCACTGTGCAAGGA
>PRKT01000011.1:3333444-3398933 GCA_003671525.1 Saccostrea glomerata | reverse complement strand
CAGAGCTGTAAAATTTCTCACACATTCATCAAGGTGATCCATACGCCAAACATAATAGTTCTAGCAAAAAATGCTTTGGTTTGAGTGATTGTATAAAATTAAGAGGTAAAAACTGTATAAAATTTCATACTGTAACATTATTTATGCCTTTATGCTTTTAAAGAAATTTTTGATTAAATATCTGTACGATGTACATGCAATTAGGTACTGTGAATGAATATATGTTCAAGCATGTTAGATGGATCTAATCTTCCCATCTGAAGTTTATTTATAATTGACATAGAATACTCCCTAACACAAACACCTGCTGCTCGCATTAGCTGCAGCTAGTTGTTGTAGAAAATCTATTTTTAGAATCCAGATTTGCTGTGGGAATCTTTAACCTAATTATTCCATAACACTGACCACTTCAGCTAATGTGCTGAAATTCATAATAGAACCATCCAGTCAAAATAATATGGAAGGCCTTTAGTGCCTACCTGTATATATAAAAGAAAAGCAATATACACTTTATTTATGAACCGAACATGGATCAGACATGTAATATTCAATCTCTTAAGATGCAAAATAAACTAAATATATTAAGGTATGGTGCCCAGATGTATGAAAAAGCTCAATTGACTCAAGCAAGTCAACTCGCAGGCCCTTCAGGCCTTTGATTCTACTTACGGTTTAAAATCAAATGATTTCTCTGATTGTTTTTAAAATCATTTAATCTACCAGGTTAATCATGTTTGATTAAACTGCTGGGAAAAAAAAAACTTGAGCACAGAGTCCAGAACACAAAAAACCTGTGTCCCAATCCTCCACTGTCATTACAGTCATGACACTAGCTATGTGCTATTATAATTATCTGCCCTTGTTTCCGGTTTGTTCAATTCTACTTTCACTTTCAATGTAAACACACTTGAAAACTGTTTAGGACGAGTTTTTTTCTTTTGTTTTTTTTGAGTTGGCTCGCGTAGCGAGCTACTCCCTGTCGACATAGCCGTTTCAGAGCTGTAAAATTTTTCACGCATTCATCAAGGTGATCCATACTCCAAATATAATAGTTCTAGCAAAAATGCTTTGGTATGAGTGATTGTATAAACTTAAGAGGTAAAAACTGTATAAAAATTCTTACTAGTACATTATTTATGTCTTCATGCTTTTAAAGAAATTTTTGACTAAATACCTGTACAATGTACAATTACTGATGTACAATTACTGCGTATGAATATATATATGTTCAAGTATGTTAGGCAGATCTAATCTTCCCATCTGAAGTTTATTTATAATTGACCTAGAAAACTCCCTAACACAAACACCTGCTGATCTCATTAGCTGCAGCTAGTTGTTGTTGAAAATCTATTTTTAGAATCCAGATTTGCAGTGGGAATCTTTAACCTAATTTTTCCATAACACTGACCACTTCAGCTAATGTGCTGAAATTCATAATAGAATCCAGTCAAAATAATATGGAAGCCCATTAGTGCCAACCTGTATATGTAAAGGAAAAGCAATATACACTTTATTTATGAACCGAACATGGATCAGACATATAATATTCAATCTCTTAAGATGCAAAATAAAACTGAATATATTAAGGTATGGTGCCCAGATGTATGAAAAAGTGCAATTGACTCGAGCGAGTCAACTCGCAGGCCCTTCAGGCCTTTGATTTTAAATTATCAATACATATTTACTGGGTTATACAAATTGAAAGGAAAGAAGTACTTTGCAATTGACTATTTGTGAGGGTAAATGCAACCACTCATCTAAAAATATATCGGATGAGGACAACCACCCATGCAAATGTAATTGTTCCAGTCCCCATTACCCATACAAAAATATATGAACTGCCGTCCAACCCTCCCATGCATTTTTTTCTGGAATAGCCCTAAGCATGTTTCCGCCTGCTTTTCAGTGCTGTAACATTCATGAAGCAATTCAAACATAGAATATTTCCTTTAACATAAATATGCATTGACACTTAACTTTACATTTGTGCATTTTTGGATTTATGATTCTTTAAGTATACTTAGCTTATATTTCACTTTAATAACAAAATGAAATCAATGTAAGTTGTGAATTCTTGGGACAACAAGAAATTCTGAGAAACTAATGGTGAACAAAAAAAATATAAATAATAAATTAGGTGATGTCAAATAAAATCATTAAAATACTTTTTTTTTTTTTAATATCTTTATTATAAAAAAAAAATTAACTTTATTCAGGTAGTTGATCTGCACACTATTTTGTTTGAAAGATATGAAGACAAAATATCAAAGAATATGACCTTTAATGAATTCAAAGAAGTCAGCTACAACATGTTTGCAGTAGGTTAGTATACATACTTCAATTGTGCAAAATTGTTCTTCACATTGTCCAGGTTTTGTGATTACATGTCAGACCTCTGACAGAAATTATAATTCAGATGTTTGGCCCAACAGGTGTGTTCTATGTCGTAAGTAATGGACCAGTCAGGATACAACTTTCTGATAAATATTTGTGGAGATGTAAAAAGTTGATGCTGTGTATTTGTTTTGAAACTCATTTTCTTTTTATTTACCGAATATGAAAACTGTGATTTTCATTCCTGTGACATAAAAATTTATTTTGAACTTCATGAATTTAAGGCCAAACAAAAAAATATCTTTGTTTACTGTTACATGCTGAAATAAAATAGGGTCGGTAGGTAGGAATTTTTTTTTATTTTATTGAATTTTTTTATACACAAATTCGCATGAATTGGTTGAATTACAAAACAATTTTACCATTGTATAGTGCCTTACTTTTGTTTGGCTTGTAATAAGGGTGGTTTCTTGCCAACTGCCTTACAACTCAGGGGTGTGCAATTAAAAAAAATCAAGTACTAGCCCACAGGCTTGTAGCAGCAATAAAGTTTAGCCCGAAGTTAAAAGTGAGCAGTCCATATATAGGGGCAAAAAATTGTAAAAAAAAAAAAAAAAAAAAAAAAAAAAAAAAAAAAAATATATTGTAAAAAGTTCATTGTTGAGAAAGTCAGGGTACTAAGCCATCCCTTTTAAAGTTGAAGTTTAAAAATTTTAAGAAATTATCTTTTCTTTTCTGAACATATTGTACTAGTGTACAGGTGTAGCTTATCTAAAATGAAGCAAAATCATTTTATTTTCATTTCAAACCATTAAATACAATTGATATATATTAAAGTTTAACCACATAACACTTAGCAATTAGTTGATTGGGGGACCGTAAATAATGGAAAGAGATGTATTTACCATTAACAGAGGAATGGAGGAAATTCGGATTAAGAAAAAACAATCGTTTTTTGAAGTAAATAAGTCAGGTAGTACTTCAAAATGGATATGGTTAAAGTAATTTAAGAACAGCTGGAGCATGCTGCCTGGAAAATTTTCATTAGTTTGAATTTAAATAGCAAAACATTGAGTGAAAATACCGTTTGTATTTCTCATGTATTATTTTTTTATAATTTTAATTTTTACTACCCCAAAAACGGTAGCACCGGGCATCAGGCAATGCTAGTTGCACACCCCTGCAACTGCCACGCAATGGTAAGCAAATTGCAACGAACTCGTTGGTGTAGAAATTGAACTCGCTGGTTTTGTTTTTGTACTTTCGATTTCGATTTCAAAGATGAATGTAAAAGTTAAACTTACCGGCCAGTAACTTCCGGATTTTTACGACGAAAAAAAAGTTTGGGTCGGCGATGAAAATTAGGGTCGGTCGGGTAACCGTAAACAAACATAATTTTTTGTTACGCCTAATGGATTTACCAAATTAACCTTATGATAATGAAGTTAAAACAGAAGTATGAAATCTCAAAATTAAGGTGTAATTGATATGTTTTGCCTATTTTATTCCTTTATTTTAAATATATTTGAAGGGAATATTTCATCGTAAATTTTTTATTCCTGTGGTATTGAAATCAACAATCTGATTATTAACTTTTTTTCAGATGTTGCCTGGTCACCTTTGTGTAATTTTGATGACGTGAAGTATTACATATTAGCAGTTGCTATGAAAAGTGGTGTTATACACCTTGTAAAGATTATACCTCCTCTACTTTCAAAGTAAGTGTCAAATGTTTAAGTTAGTTCTGTTTAAAGCCAGTGGACATTGGAACTTATTATAAAACCCAAGAAATTGACATGCCCTCTCAGTCACACATCAAAATGTCACATGGGTCCTTATCTAAAAAAGCTTTCACAAATAGTAGAAAATATAAAAATTGACTTTTAGTTAAATGTCATAAATAAATACTTTATTTGTATCTTTTAGAGCTGATGTCACCATTGTAAGTGAAACACTGCCATTATCTTCAATTCCATCTAGTTTATGTTGGTGTCCAGGAACCACAGTAGAAAATGGTAACAATTTTACTTACAGCTAGGTATAAAGGGCTATGCAAAAAAATGTATATTGTAATTCTAATGTTAGATGAAAATTTTATTATAGCAGTATGATTTTATGAATAAATATAGCATTTTATATTGCACTAAAATTCCTCTCCTTTTTTCTCAGGATGCCTGATTATTGGTTACCAGTCTGGTCAAGTGATCAGTTTGTCTGTTGACAAGAGAAAGCTTACTACAGACTCCCACACAGTGTTACATGAAGACGAGGATCTCATCAGGGTGGACTGTATGGCCTGGAAACTGTTATCACAGGTATCACATTGTGTCAGTCATTGTAGAAGTGTGTACCACACATACTTATGCTTAGCAAATAATTGGTTTTCATCAATCTAAAAAAAAGTTATAGGGGATGTTGTAATATGCTGTGTGGTTGGGGTGGGGGGAGATAAATGACAGAAGTTAAGGAAGTAAAAATTCAAATGGGGATTAATGTGCTATTTTGTGAGGCGATGTTTTGCTTTGAAGTGCCCTAGTCTTCTTTTCCACAAAAGTTTTAGATAAGTAATCAACTATATGAAGATAAACTATCCAAATTGAAGCCATATTTCATGAAATACTTCTTAAACAAATGCTATAATGTCTGTAATTTTTTTTAATTGTATCACAGATTGGACAAAATACTGTTAAACAGTACGTGTTATAATTTTAGTGTTTTAATTTTAATGACTTCTGCATATGTAACTTGATTGACTCTTGAGAGTTGAAAATGATAAATAACAAGTACTATATCTTCCTTTCATGTTTATTTGTTTTATATATTTAAAATTTATTAGCTTCATTTTTTTTTCAGAAATATGTATTCCTAATAGTGTCCAAAGATATCCATGTATTGTCTTTCCTGATTTACTTCAAGACATCAGAAGTAGTGGAGAAAAAATCTTATCATGGTCAGCATGATTTTCCTGTGACAGGTGAGTCCAAACAATAAAGACATGATTGATTTAAGGAATCACTGTCTAGATAGTATAGTATGCCAGGGCATCAGCGATAGTGGGAAACATGGGATAATTTGCATGACGCCCATTTTGCATTAATTATCCCATGTTTCCCACTATCTATGATGTCCCTGGCATACTATACTAACTAGACAGTGATTCTTTATATTTCTATATCATTGTAAAATAAAATTGTAGATTTAGACATAGATTTAAATTACACGAGGACTCCCATGCCAATTTTAATAGTCTTTGCCCACTTACTTCAAACACAAAGGCAGCTACACGAGATTTACATGCATATTTGGGCTCCTTAGCATCAGACGAAGACATATGCGCACAAGATTTGCATGCATATTTGGCCTCCTTAGCTCTTGACCTATCGACCTGCCATTTTTACTTTCTGATAGAATTATCAAGATATCAACTCCGCTAACTTTCAAAGAGTTATCACAGAGAAAAAAATTAAGAAATTAAAATGTTATGATTTAATTTTAGGTTTAAAATGTACATTTGAAGTAATAGAAGTTTAATTCTGTCATTTTAGGATTAATTTCCGTAGACAGTTTCTTTGTGATGTCATCACAAGATGGACATTTACAGATTATTCAACCATCTCTGAATGAAGGTATGTGTATTTAAAACTTCTCTACACATGACACACTAGAAAGCTCTGATTATTTTATATTCTTACGGAATTAGAGTAATCTGTCCCTAGATTTTGCATGTCATAAATTGAAATGTCAATTTTAAGACCCAATTTTGAATCAATTCAAAAATCTCAACATTTTAAAAGTCCAGGATAAATGAACTGATTACTTTATTTGCATTTTCTCTACAGACATGTAAGTGAAAAAAAAACAAACCTTATTGTTTAAGCATAAATAAACAAACAACAAAAATAGGAACATACTTTATATTGCATCTGATTTGCACTTTACATATTCCAAACTGTATTGAAAATACTTCATCTTTCCTAAATGTCTTAATCTCTTGTTTTATTATTTCCCTGTAGATGCAAAAACTGAACTTGAATTTTCTGCACTTACAACAGACTTTGTTGACAAAAGGAAAATACTTGGTATGGGTAGTTCTCCAAATAGGATGTTTGGTATCTTAGCTACTTGGTAAGTACAATAGGAAAAGTGGTTATCATGCATAGTCATGTATTGATTGGGGCTGGAACGAATATTCGAACATTAGCAAATGAATAGTTTTTCTTGAATATTTGATAAGAAAAATTGTATTTGAATATTTGGTCTGTTTAATACCCAAATGTCATACAATAAACTGTACAGCATCCAGTTTTGGTCATGGTGGAAAAAGGAGCATTTCTCTCCAAACTAAAGCAAAGACAGAGCATTTTGTAAACTTTGTCCACATGGTAGCATTAGCCTGATATGTAAAGGCACAACATCAAATTTGATTAATCATCTAGAAGTAAAACATGCTGCTTCAGCTTCATGGTTTGTAAATTTTATAAAATCTCTGATCTACATAACTGCAATGAGTATCACTGTTTACATCGGGAGTAAGAAAAGGTTTATAAATATAAATAAAATATTCCAGATTAACAAATAGTATATTATAGGGATTGTATCACAAATAATTGCAAAAATCATTAAAAATATGAAAATTATTTTTGAGAATGTTTTATTTAAATAATTCCAATCTTCATTTTATCTATTGATTTCCTGTGTTTTGATTGGACGAAAACACGTTTAAGAAAAATTTTACACACCGATAAAATTTTTCAATCAGAACTACTTTCTTGACCAAGCTTCTAGGTTATCGTATAAATAATGAAAGCAGTTATTTCTGGTCTGTTTTGGCTAAATTATGAATACAAGAAACTTCAGATTTAATTGATTAAAAAAAAAGTGGCGACAAACTGGACTGCCCAGCTGACAGACGCCATGAAAATCTATGTCACTCATTCACTGTCCGATCAGGAGTGTGAATTTTAAAAATTGCTGTCTTGACGTTCATAATACGAAGCAAATCAGCTCAGTTTGTATCGTTTTGACAGGGAAAAGAAACGTACCTCAAATTCTTGTCCTATTAGCATCAAAATCATATGTTCCTCAATCTTTGAACAAACAAGTGCAAATCGAAGGCGTTGTCGGTCTGCAACTTTCGCTTTGAGAGTTGTCGTTAATGTCAACAATGGCCATTGTCAAGGACGAACTATTCTAAAGTAAAGTCGTAATTGCAATATTTGTTGACTTAAACGACATTCGATAAGTCTTTATAAGTTTATTTATCGATTGTTTTGTCGATTTAAGCTGAACTCTATCGAAATTCATCTCGATTACGTTCCTTTTCAGTAAAATGTATTCCTACACTGTCCAGAAATAACAGATTGTATGGAGGCCTCAAAGAGAAATAATTTAAATATTTTTAAAAATTCGAAATTGGAATTATAAGGATTAAACGTTCTTTTTGAAAAATTTATCGATGTGCAAACTCTTGACATTTTACTCACAAACTTAACATAAAAGTGCAAAGCACTTTTATTTAGTTTGTGAGTAAAATGTCAAGAGTTTACACATCGATAAATTTTTCAAAAAGAACGTTTAATCCTATAATAAAAAGATATTTTTTCTATTTTCCTTACCGTATTGTGGTATTCGTTTCAGCTCTTATATTGATACCATTGCTACAATAACTTCATTCTTTACAAAATCTTATGAGGTTTTGAATTTGTAGGCCGCTGAAAAAATTTGATCTGAAATTCATGAAAAGGCAGCCAATGCATGTAAGTTTCAGCAAATCCATAAAAAAAATCAATGGTATAAAAGCAACTTGAAAACATAAAATAAGATTCATATTTTGATATGTCTTAATTGTACTGAATTAAGAGCATAGAAATAAAGCAGATAAAAAGATTCATTGATTTTTGTTACAGAAAAGGAAAATGATGAAATCAAAAACAATTCTTTTTACAATTAACAAAAAATAAAGCACCAAATATGTTCAAAATTCTGTTAATAGGTTTGTGTCATTTCCTTTACAGGTATTCACTTTGTCTATAAAATCGGAAGAGGAGCAGAGGAGAACTGCAGAACGACTGTTACTAGATGAGACTGGTATCTTATCCCCTACCTCTCTGATAACAACAAAAACATTGGAATAAATTGAAGTATAGGGAGAACGTAAATCTGTGTGTTTATCATGATATGTGAGTGGAGTACAGTATTATGTAGAATAATTTATTTGTGTATTCCAGTCCCAATGAACAGTATCCCTGATGTCCTGGAGTATTTCCGACACAGCCTCTGGTCTGGTGTCAATATCATTCCCTCCCTAACCAGCTATGTGTCCAAGTCACACAAATGGATCACTATGCATCTCAAACTTCTACGTGTGTTAAGGTAAGGTATGGATGCACTGCATTTGATATTTTGTGGTATGCATATTTTAACTGATGCCCTGTTGAAAATTTAGAGCAAAAGGTGTACATATAGGAATTTTTTCAAGAAAATTTTAATGTGTGTTGTTCCTATGTCTTAAATAAGGGTGTCTAGAACAGTTTTCAGGCTCTCGAAAATGAACTGTCCAAGAGCACAAGTTACATGTCAAGTATTTTTCAGGTACTTCATAATGACAATACAATTGCACATCCCAGAAACAACTGATGAAGGAATTCATGAGGCGGCCCTGGCCAAAGGAACTGTATCTCAGCTGTCTAAGGTCATTCTGATGAAGCATGTAGAGAAGGTGTTTGATGCAATTCTGAGATCACAAAAGAGTCAGTTCACCGAAACAGGTAGGCAGATCACACAAACAGGTAGGCAGTTCACACAAAGGTGAACAGCTTATTTCCTGTGAAGAACACTGAAGAGTTGTGACTATGCTAATGAAAGAGTTTTCCAGTATTTTGGTACAGAAGACCATTTATTAAATGGGAAATGTTTTTGTGATCTTTCATAATTTGAAATGAACTTATTTCATTGACATAGAGTCAAAAAAATAAGACAATATGCATTGGTTAAGATAATTTTCTAAAATTATATTGGATATGACATAGAGAATGGTGAAATGCATTGCAAAGCAAATTTTTGTTTGAAATTAAAATAAAATCAAAAATTTTGTTTTCAGAGATGAAGATATTGAGTGCATTGCTTAAATGGCAGAATGACCAAGGAGAAACATTTTCCAATGCAAAATATGAACAATTAAATCAGCTGATAGAGAACAGAGAATTCCAGGATTGTCTAATCTGCCAGTCATGTATCTTTAATTATGGTGGTCATGAGACTTATAGTCACAGGGAGGGGGGGGGTGTTATCCTTCATGAAATGATTGAATTCTTATGTTCCAACTAAATTTTCAACACATATACCAAAAAAAAAGTTTTTTAATTCCTATATGCAGTAATTTTTATATCGAAAGGGATTTTTAGGACTAAAGAAACATTAGAAGCTTTTTTAGCACAAAAATTGTGGTTAAACCAGGAATTTCTGACAGGTTTAAAGTCAATGGCATAAAAGTATTAAAGTTAATTCATGAAGAGAAAAGCACTGGTTGATAGTGTTTTTCAGTTATAACTGATCTTGTTTTCCTGACTAGCAACAGCTCTGAAGGAAGAAGAACTGACCTGGATTTGTCCTAATGGCCATACGTTTGGTAATACAATAGAGCAGATTTTGTTTCAAAAGAGTTCATGTGTTACATTTAAAAAATTTTTAGAATGCAATGGTACAGTTCAATTTCCAAAGTGATATTGATGCTTATGAAGAAATATTTAGACATATGAATTTATTTTACAGGGATGTGTTGTCTAACCTTTTTGCCTTGTTCATTGAAGTACAGGACTTGTATAAATTGCAACAGTTTGGCATCATCCTTTGAGATGTTAAAAGGTATGGCTTGACTTAAAACAAGGTGAAGCAATTTCTTATTAAATTTTCTATCCAAAAACTCCAAACTGAACACATGAGGTTATTATGGAGAAATAATTACATGGAAATTTGATTTAAAAGATAGAATAAATAGATCTGGTTTTATTCCAGATATTACTTGGGTGCCATCACAGGAGTGTTCTCTATGTGGTGGAAAGCTGATTTAGCGAGAAGAGGAGCGTAGTGTTGAGTCAACAACAGGAACTCAGATGAGTGCAGAAAAGAAACAGATGCAGGTTCACGATCAGCTAAAAAAAAAAGAGCCAAAATGGGGTCTGTTTATAGTTGACGAAGTATCAGTCTATAAAAATGTTTACAAGTCATTAAGGTTCTGCATTTTTAATGATAGTTGTACTTTCTGATTGAAACTTACTGAAGTTTCTTCAAGCATACCAAAGGATATGCACTAATCTTGATTATATTCACTAGATGTGAATGTAGCATTTTAAATTACAATACATACTAGAGATGGCAAAGCTTGACTGTATAAATACATATATACACATAGATTTACATATTATTAAGCAAGATGTAATTGTAGTTTAAAGTTAACTATGTCTTGTATTTTGCATTTATTCTAATGGGCAGATTTTTAAACAAATTAGTATAGATTAGATCTTTCTTATAGCATTTTTTATGTATGTGTATGGTACTGTAAATATATTATGTTTAGCATTTACGATATTTGGCGGAAATGAACTGAGAAAGTAAGTGCAGATTTGATTTAGCGCATTTCTTAAAGTTCTTATGTGTGCAAAACATTAAGCATTTTACTTTAGTTAGCAGAAGTTTCTTTTCATCAAAAGAATACAAAGCCAAATGTACTATGTTTACAGTATTTTCACATTTTACCTGATATAGTGGAAGTTGTTTTCCACCAAGTTGCGGAATAGAATACTGTATACAGAGGAATATTTTTGCCCTTTCACACTTGCAGACAATCTTGTCCCATTTTAAATTCACACTGTCACAGTTCAGTGTAAGAAATCATACAGCTTTTTTGAATTTCCTCCGTTTTAACTTGTGAAAGGGAGTAAAATAAAACGGGGGCAAAAATTTTCCTGTATACAGTACTCTACTACTTGTAATATACTTACAATATCTTTAAGCAAAATACAGGTTTCCATGTTTATTTTGATATTTTCCAGATTTTCATATGTTTCCTTTTGTGTGAAAGGAAACAAGAATCTGGTTAGAACTGGTTCACCATATGTCATCTCTTTTTGATAGCATTATTTAATTATTTATTTACAGTGCAAATAATTACACTTGCAAAACATTTTTGAGAGTAAAACGCAAGGTTAGAATTTACAGGTTGTAATAAATTAATTACATGGAAGTTATAAATCAATGATTTTTTTTTGTCCATGTTAAATGTGGTTCACTTTGATTAATATTTACATTTAATTAACTGTCAACATGGGCAATGCAGACATACTGCAATGAGTAACTGTCCACACTGAAGACCTGCTGGTCTGTCAGTCCACCAAGTTTCTGTTCATTTCTCCACAGCGGTTGCACATACTGAAATGAAATTTGGTATACAGATTTATAAGCTGATTATTTAGGTCAAGTTCTGTTTTAGGTACGATGTACTCCAGCTAGAGGTTCACGGCGAGATTCTTTTGATTTGCGCCGTTAACCTCTAGCATCCACTTTAAAAATTCTCGCCGCTGAAACCCCAAGTGGAGATAAATTATTTTATATTCACAACTTTCCACTAATAATGATAAATCCCAAATATGAAAAGCCTTTCCGCAGCTTGTTCTTGTTGCTTGCCCACTAGAGAAGACATGAGAAATTGAGTTGAGTGAAACATGTCATTTATTGACCAGATAAATGACGCAAGTGAACAAAAGCACATAAATATACAATATTACATACAATCATGTAAATTATAGCTGGGATAAGGACAAATAATGAATAGTTTCAACTTAGATATGGTATATTGTGACTTATTGCTTATCTTAGCTATTGTTATATAATGATGACCAAGTTTGTGTAACAAGAAGGTGGCGTAAACAAAGAGGCCATACAGCATGCTTAATGCTTGCATAACGCATGCCCCGCCACCCAAGGAAAGGCATTTCATGAATTAATTATAAACTGAATAGCATTTACCTGCATGGTCTAACTAAACATAAGCATAAAGACCATATATGTAATCATAGAGTTATATCTAAAAGGGTAACATGTTGAAGGGCAAAGTTTGCTAATTATATGAGTAAAACAAAGTTAAATTAGAAAAACGGGACATAATTCATGCTGCCTCATAAAAAATATTTAGGAACAAACTTCAGTCTCATGAGCTTATTTCTACAATCATTTTTACAAACCGTCGTATGCTGACCTTGTGTACAAATTTCAAAAACAAATCCTGCTGAGCTCCATCTACCATACAGTTTTTGAAAGCAGCTGTATGCTAACCTCATACACAAGTCTCAAGACCCAACTTAAAGCTGAGTTACAAATTCCATACTTGCTGTTTCTTTTATGAGCAACCGTATGCTGTCCTCATGTATATTAGTTCGCATCTACACAGTTTTCTTTCATGAGCAACCGTACGCTGTCCTCATGCATAATAGCTTGCTACAATGAGGACAAATTGGAGGGTAAAATGTGATCTCATAAACGAGCTAGCACTTTTCAAAGTAAACACTTTCCAAGATCACAGACCGAATTACTGTTTTATATAGGCAACTATGTGCAAGTGGAAATAAAATTATTTTGTTAAAAAATAAGGCTTTGTGTATTAATGAATAGCATGAAACAATAAAATACTCACTATTTACGATAAAACTTAAGCATAAAACACTGTTAATCTCTCATATTAGCAATAAATCCATGACTTTTAAAATTGAAGAAGAAATTGTAACATGCGTTCGTTTAAAATTCAGGAATAGATTGCAGAAAATCTGACTAAACAAAACTAGTTTAACGCAATGAAAATTTTGTTTTCTGACTAGCAATCTGCAAAATTAATGTGAAGTCAAATCGAAAGTACTTCTGTTGACAAATTGGAATAATGACAATTTTCAGTAATTAACAATAATGCACACTTAATAAAACAGATTCTATGATTTCTTGTGACTTTCATACCCCATGCAAAGATGTAGGTACATGAAAATTACTTGTTTACAGTTTATTTCATGCATAATATGTTCTGCCCAAAATTTCAAGCTGAATGAGCTTGTTAGAAAATGGTCTTCAGATGTAAGAGTGCTAGGTATATAAGGAGCGTAGGGACGTTAACCAAGGCTTTTACTTGTAGGAGTAAGTATGATACGATGGAGCTTTTCATTGTACCATGCAGTTGCGTTTAGAATTAAAGCGTCTGCAAATTTTGATCCCCTGAGATATGTGAAAGGCTCAAGGTGGAAGGGAGATTTTTAAGTTAGGTCTTGAGCGTTGTTTGACTTGTTGAGCATATTTAGAAGGAGGGGCATTTTTTGGTCTGAGAAAGACTGTTTGAATAGGAGGAATGTCTGTAACCCATCTAAACTTATGCTGATGTTGTAGTTTTCTGTAATCCCTTTCATAGAAGTAAACAGATTTCACCTTGTGTTTGGTGAAAAGTTGATACACTATTATAGTGTATGAGAGGTAGTCTAAAATTTGGCCCTGGGATAAAGAATTGTCCAGCAACAATTTTTGTAAAGATGGCCAGATTAGCAACAGACCATTGCAAAATAAATAGGGATCCAAGCTTTGGTTTTGAGGGACCAGACTTAAAAATAAATTGCCCATCGTTGATATCAGAGAGAATTCTTTCCATCTGGAATTTTGTCGTCAAATTGGGTAGTTAAATAGAATCGTCCTCCAGGCAGAATCCATCTTTAATTTAGCAAATGGATTCTTCCACGGGAAGATCCCATTATGGCAAAATGTAAACAAAGAACAAGAATATACAATGTAAATTAATAATCATCAAACAACTTTAATAATACTCTATTCTAATAGATTTTCTGTGTTTTGATTTAATTATGACAAACAATTTCCCTTCTAAACACTCTTTGAAGGACAGGCGTTTTCTGATATTTCTTGCAGTCTTCCTTGTAAAGAGTGTATTGGTACACAGCTACACAGTTTTCTTTCATGAGCAACCGTACGCTGTCCTCATGCATAATAGCTTGCTACAATGAGGACAAATTGGAGGGTAAAATGTGATCTCATAAACGAGCTAGCACTTTTCAAAGTAAACACTTTCCAAGATCACAGACCGAATTACTGTTTTATATAGGCAACTATGTGCAAGTGGAAATAAAATTAATTTGTTAAAAAATAAGGCTTTGTGTATTAATGAATAGCATGAAACAATAAAATACTCACTATTTACGATAAAACTTAAGCATAAAACACTGTTAATCTCTCATATTAGCAATAAATCCATGACTTTTAAAATCGAAGAAGAAATTGTAACATGCGTTCGTTTAAAATTCAGGAATAGAATGCAGAAAATCTGACGAAACAAAACTAGTTTAACGCAATGAAAATTTTGTTTTCTGACTAGCAATCTGCAAAATTAATGTGAAGTCAAATCGAAAGTACTTCTGTTGACAAATTGGAATAATGACAATTTTCAGTAATTAACAATAATGCACACTTAATAAAACAGATTCTATGATTTCTTGTGACTTTCATACCCCATGCAAAGATGTAGGTACATGAAAATTACTTGTTTACAGTTTATTTCATGCATAATATGTTCTGCCCAAAATTTCAAGCTGAATGAGCTTGTTAGAAAATGGTCTTCAGATGTAAGAGTGCTAGGTATATAAGGAGCGTAGGGACGTTAACCAAGGCTTTTACTTGTAGGAGTAAGTATGATACGATGGAGCTTTTCATTGTACCATGCAGTTGCGTTTAGAATTAAAGCGTCTGCAAATTTTGATCCCCTGAGATATGTGAAAGGCTCAAGGTGGAAGGGAGATTTTTAAGTTAGGTCTTGAGCGTTGTTTGACTTGTTGAGCATATTTAGAAGGAGGGGCATTTTTTGGTCTGAGAAAGACTGTTTGAATAGGAGGAATGTCTGTAACCCATCTAAACTTATGCTGATGTTGTAGTTTTCTGTAATCCCTTTCATAGAAGTAAACAGATTTCACCTTGTGTTTGGTGAAAAGTTGATACACTATTATAGTGTATGAGAGGTAGTCTAAAATTTGGCCCTGGGATAAAGAATTGTCCAGCAACAATTTTTGTAAAGATGGCCAGATTAGCAACAGACCATTGCAAAATAAATAGGGATCCAAGCTTTGGTTTTGAGGGACCAGACTTAAAAATAAATTGCCCATCGTTGATATCAGAGAGAATTCTTTCCATCTGGAATTTTGTCGTCAAATTGGGTAGTTAAATAGAATCGTCCTCCAGGCAGAATCCATCTTTAATTTAGCAAATGGATTCTTCCACGGGAAGATCCCATTATGGCAAAATGTAAACAAAGAACAAGAATATACAATGTAAATTAATAATCATCAAACAACTTTAATAATACTCTATTCTAATAGATTTTCTGTGTTTTGATTTAATTATGACAAACAATTTCCCTTCTAAACACTCTTTGAAGGACAGGCGTTTTCTGATATTTCTTGCAGTCTTCCTTGTAAAGAGTGTATTGGTAATTATGTTAAGAATCATCATACTTTGTCAGTTGATGCATCTTGGGTTTTCTGAGAATGTTGACCAAGGAGTAGGTATACAGTGACCTACTTTTGAATATCTCAGGTATTTATTGGCTTAGAATTATCAAACTTAGTCAGCAGATGCATCTTGGGACTCTGAAAAATGTCGACTAAAATGTAGGTCTCGATGACCTACTTTCGACATTTTATGGGTATATTTATGTATCTTAGGTATTTATTGGCTTAGAATAATCAAACTTTGTCACTTGATGCATTTTGTGATTTCCAAGAATGTAGACCAAAAAGTAGTTCTAATTGGCTAAGAATCATAAAACTTTGTCAGGTGATGCAACTTGGGTCTTTAATAGGATACTTAGGGTTAGAGGCTTCAAATACAAGTGATAGGTTGTACAATTTATCAGAAGAGCGATTCAAGGCCCTTGGGCCTCTTGTTCCGTGTGTATCCAATTTCCGCTTTGTTCACGACGAGTTCTGAATCGCGGAAAATAAAACAGCGTAAATTTGATACAATGTTTTCTTCTAAAGTAAAATTATTTCTTAATGCTTATATCGTAGAGGGTAGAAAAAGCGCGATCAGAGGACAAGTGCAAGATACTGGTAATAGGTATAAGCCCTTATTGTTTGTTTACTAATTGACAAACTAGCTAATTATATGGGTCACGTTCTTTGCGAGAAGCTATTAAAGTAATTATACCTAAGCTGCTGGTCAGTTTGGAACAGTAAATGACCTATGATTGTTTAAATCTTAAAAATATCTGTGGATTTGAGAGTTAGTACGCAATACAGGGTGTGTAATTAGCTGAGCAAGTCTTCCGAAATTGACAAGGTGAAGGTCGATCGATCTATTTCTCACCCGTATTAGTAACTCAAGCTTATTGACTTTACATTTTACATCCAATTCCTTCATATGCTTAAACAGTTGTTAGTAAAATAATCACTGGGATATTAAAAAAATGAAAATTTGATTCTCATAAATTTAATATACTGATTTAGGTTCTGATTTGGGAAAAAAACATGACCCGGAAAAAAACTGATACACGGTACTTGATTATTTGGTCATCCCTGTCAACAGCACCCGTATTCTTCTTATACATAACATAACAGAATACATTGAATGTCTGTTTAGTGAATTAATTAAATAGTCCATAAATTGTGATTGATCTATGCTATAAACATGGTGAGAGCTCATCAAAGCAGACAGTTTGTGTGGATGTAGATTGCGAGGGATCCTGAAATTTTGGTTTAATGGCTGGTACTTCTGCTGAAATTCTAGTGTGCTTCCTCCTATTTTAGGAGGAATGTGACATTGCTGTCTGGGATTTGTAGGATGATTTTGGCTCTTAATGTCTTTGGTATGAGAACTCGTTGTTGGCATTTATTTCAGTATGCAAGGTGTTTTATTTGTTCTATGGAGTTTAATCTGGAGTTTCCTAAGAGTTCTGAAAATGGCAATGTTTTCTTCTAGTATTCTGATATCTTCTGAATTCACAGAATTTATGTCTTTCCCAAGGTGTTAATAATAAAGGAACACAGTAAAATGTTGACTAGTTAGATGGAAAACACTTTTCATGTGAAGAAATGTGATTGGTCCCCAAAGGACTGATTGCTTGATGTTCTGTTGCATGGTGATGTTTGATTATGTGATTTTGACATTGTTGTTACTCTTATGATTATCACATTAAGGGGTTGTTGCCAAGGCAGGTCTGACACCTCACGCAACTTCCTAAACTGCTCATCATATAACCTCCAGGCTGAATCACCATTGGAGGCATGGAGGTGACGGACTGTTATGTACTTAAGCAAATTTGAGGCTGACTGTGAATTTGACTCAATATAAATTGACTTGAAAGTTATAAAGGCATTTGTCCAGTGATAGTTTCACTGACTGTTTGGCATTTATTTTGATTGATCCATGATCAATTTGTACAGATACAGTTTCCTGTTTGTGTTCAGGCAGTAACACCCTTAAGTCAATATACTGGTTAGCCCAGATTTTTTGCTTTACACACAAGGGAATTGTTGCCCCCAATGGTATACCCCCTGATAACTGCAGTGGTGTAGAATTGTTATCATCCACTGAACTACTTACAATAGACTCACCCAAAAAAATATTATCCCAAGTTTGGTGGAAACTTGATTGTTGGGCTGCACCTAAAACATTGTTTGTATTAACAGCTGTGTTAAGTTGTGTCAGGCAAACTATTCCCTGAAGGCACTTGTTGTGGCATGTCTAAGTCCTTACTGGGCCCAGGGGATACTGGAATTTCTTAAAAGTTTAAAAAGAAAAAAAATCAAATATTGACTTCAATCTGTGTATTGTAAACAAATAATATTAGTAAACTTATCAATTTAGTTAATGTTTGTTGCACAACACCTAAGCTGTTTAAATTAACATAGCATTTTCGAGTAATTTTGAGTTCATATAGCATATTCAAGTAATATATAATGTTATGAATGTTATCATGGTTATCTACAGCTATTTGAAATGGATTTTCATGAAGCAATGCATTAATTGCCACATGCATATAAATAAAACATGATCACCAAATGGAGCGAGATGCTCGCAAGATTGCCCTCTTTACGCTTTGAAGGTATTTTCTCATCTGGCTGCTGTCGGTGCTGGAATACCTGATGTGTACACCATCTGTACTTAGGAATGATAAGTCCTTCTAGAAACCATGGTGATGGTGAAATGATATATGGTCGAAAGAAGAGGCCCTGTTCTGTAGTTCTGCACTATAAACTGGTTGGTTCTTTAGTACAGGCTTCTGGCTCAGTTGTCTTTATAGCAGGCATGTATAGCTTCTTAGCTGCTTCTTTCAGAGCAAGGTACTTCTTTCGAGTCTAATTCATGACATGGTATGCTCTATATTGACTCTGTATAATATTAATGCAAGCTGTCTTCTTCATTTTCCTGTACCTCTTTTGGTCTAGACATTGTTGCATGAAGGACACAAAACCAAAAGATTAGAAAGTTATTCCTTAAATATGGTGACCATAAGCCTGCGTTGACAAAGGTTTTCAGAGAACCCCTTTCCTGGATAATGCATAGTCATATCAATGATATCCTGTTCATACAAATCTAGTTTTTGTCTTCTTGAAGTATATGTTTTTGTAAATCCAGAAAGCCTTAATCAATTTCTTAAAAGTTAAAGAATGAAAAAGTCTTATGTGGCTTCTTATTTTCATCTTTCTCATAGGGAGGTGTGAAATAAAGGATTAGCAGTGACGCCAAATTGACGTACTTATCTGCAATACTTTGCTGCCGAAGTTAAGGCAAAATTGTCTTCACCAAAAGAAGAGACTCAGCCAAAACCCCATATCTAGTTCTCCACAGTTCTGACATTTGTTCTGATGAAGGGACCGCTGATGTTGAAATGTGGGCAAAGGCGGTATCTAATGTGTAATTGTTCTCTGGGACCAAGGGACTGGTACTTGTAGATGCAAAATCGGAATGTTAATTCTTGGCTAAGTTGTATAATGAACTAGAATGTTGAAATCTAAAGAGTTCAACGATATCCACTTCACTGTAAACTATATTAAATATTCAAACAATGTCAGCTTTAATTAACCTTAAAAATCTAATTTATTTCATCATGCATGTACATAAAATATATATTAAAATGATGTTAGCTTTAACAAACCTACAGACTTCTGATGAAAATATTTTCTACTATGTATAGGAAGACCATCTAGTTAAAATTGAATCAAAACACAGTGTTCACATGAAACTTTTTTTTTTAATAGTCCAGTATGGTAAACAATTTTTTGCGTTAAAATTCAAATAAGATTTTCAGAGCTTTCTAAATCTTGAAACTGAGTCAAGTCATTTGAAAAGTGAGAAGTATAATTGATAAGCAATCATCAGTCAAATAAAATGAGTTTAAAGCAGCACAATATAGCTACCTCTTATTTCAATAGTTTTAATAATAATAATGAACTACTGTAGATTCCTTATTTTCCGTGAGTACTTATTATTGCAAAATGGCTCTTTGACCCATTTCCTTCTGCAGCTAATTCAGCTGGGCTTTATAAGTAATACAGGATAAGAGAGCTACTGCTGAGAATGCTAAGTCAATTAGCACCATGCTTACATTCTGCTGGATAATTAGATAACTACTGTCTACAGACATAATGAAGTATATATTTTCTAAAAGCTGTAAAAAATTCTTCAGCTTACAGTGAGTATAATTTCAGAATGCAGTAGCAATATTATCCTCAATGATACTTTCTGGTACTTTGAGTAAATAAAAGAAAATTTGTAAACACGAATTTTTATGCCCCCGTTTGAAGAAGGGAGGGCATATTGCTTTGCTGCTGTCTGTCGGTCGGTCGGTCTGTCGGTCCACTTAGTTTCCGTTCATTTTCTTTGCAACCGTTGCACATACTGAAATCAAATTTGGTATACAGATATATCACATGAATATTTAGGTCAAGTTCTGTTTTGGGTACAATGGCACCATTTTTGACAGAGTTATGCCCCTTGGACTTAGAAAAATTTCAATTATTTACAGTTTCCGCTCATTTTCTTTGGAGCCGTTGCACATACTGAAATCAAATTTGGTATACAGATATATCAAATTATTATCTAGGTCAAGTTCTGGTTTGGGTACGATCGCACCATTTTTGACAGAGTTATACCCCTTGGACTTAGAAAAAATTTAATTATTTGCAGTTTCCGCTCATTTTCTTTAGAACAGTTGCACATACTGAAATCAAGATTGGTATACAGATGTATCACATGAATATCTAAGTCAAGTTCTGTTTTGGGTACAATGGCATTATTTTTGACAGAGTTATGCCCCTTGGACTTAGAAAAATTTCTATTATTTGCAGTTTCCGCTCATTTTCTTTGGAGCTGTTGCACATACTGAAATCAAATTTGGTATACAGATATATCAAATTAATATCTAGGCCAAGTTCTATTTTGGATATGATCACACCATTTTTGACAGAGTTATGCCCCTTGGACCTAGAAAAATTTCAATTATTTGCAGTTTCCGCTCATTTTCTTTAGAACAGTTGCACATACTGATATGAAATTTGGTATACAGATATATCACATTAATATCTAGGGCAAGTTCTATTTTGGGTACAATGGCACCATTTTTGACAGAGTTATGCCCCTTGGACTTAGAAAAATTTCTATTATTTGCAGTTTCCGCTCATTTTCTTTGGAGCTGTTGCACATACTGAAATCAAATTTGGTATACAGATATATCAAATTAATATCTATTAATTTAAGTTCTATTTTGGATACGATCACACCATTTTTGAAAGACTTATGCCCCTTGGAGTTTGAAAAAAATCCAATTATTTGCAGTTTTCGTTCATTTTCTTTACACCCGTTTATGGCACGCCAAATTCACAAAAATGAGATAATCATAGTTTCACAATCGATAAACTAGGTTTATCGGTTGTAAACTATAGTTTACAAACCGTAAACTATAGTTAACGATTCGTTAAGTATAGTTTTCATCTGTAAAACTATATTTAACGGTTGTTAACTATAGTTTACGAATGATAATCTAAGTTTATCTGTCTGTAATAAGCGTTAACAATAGATATCGTTGATAAACATAGATTCACGTTTGTAAACTATAGTTTACAATCGTAAACTATAGTTAAGAGTTGTTAATCATAGTTTCACAAATCGTAAAACTATATTTATCAGATCGTTAACTATAGTTAACGGTTTGTAAACTATAGTTTTGTAAACTATAGTTTACAAATCGTAAAACTGTATTTATCAGATAATCTATGTTTTGCAATCGCAAATGATTGTTTTCGGTGTTAAGTATAGTTAACAGTTGTGAAACATAGATTATCGCGTTAACTATGGTTTACAGATGTGAAATATAGATTAACGTTGTTAACTATAGTTTACAGTTCGTAAACTATAGTTTACAACCGATAAACCTAGTTTATCGATTGTGAAACTATGATTATCTAATTTTTGTGAATTTGGCGTGCCATACCCGTTGCACATACTGAGATGAAATTTAATATACAGATTTATCAGATGAATATCTAGGTCAAGTTCTATTTTGGGTACGATGGTGCCATTTTTGACAGAGTTATGCCCCTTGGACTTACAAAAAAATTCCAATTTGGGGGGAGGGGGGCATAAGTGTTTTACAAACATCTCTTGTTTTTCAATTATTTTTGTTTACATGCATTTTACTCAAAAAAAGTGAATGTAAACAGCACATTTTTTTTGCATGAATTCATAAAATAACTATTTCTGCTTCTTTAAATACAGTTTACAGAATAAAAATATCTTGAAGGGAAAAAAAAGTTATTAGATTTCTTGAAATGGAGTATTTATTGATATAAACATCATTTGTTTGCTTTAATGCTTCAAATTTACTATAACCAAGAAATAACTAATTATAACAACAAATTTTAACTATAACAATCTGGCCTGGGGGCCATAAAACTTAGGCGAGCTCACTTTTGATCTCAGTCTCACTTTTACCAAAGGAATATATAGTGAAAAAGTGAGAATGAGATCAAAAGTGAGCTCATCTAAGTTTTATGGCCCCCAGGCCTGTTGTTTAAAGTGTTTATACTGTTAGATACTAAATAAAAAGAAATATCTATTTTAAAAAGTTCAAACTTCAATGTACTTACATAAAATTTATGACAAAAAAAAAAACAATAAGTCCACAGAATTATCTGTATGAACACACATTCCTGTTCACAATTCACTTTCTCAACATTCTCATTTCACTCCCCATTTGACTGGCTTTGCGGGTAGGTATTGCTGAAACGAGAATCTGCCCCAAAATTTTATCATGCTCTCATCTACCGTCGCGTTCCCATAGGGCACATACATTTCTTCGAACTTTTTATCGAGAAACTCCAAGAGATCACGTATCTCCCACAGATTGTCGGGTGTGTCCGGCTGAATCTCATTATTCTGCACATGGAGGAATCTCCAGATCAAGAAAAATCTGTCCTTGGACATCACTCGGTTGAAATTTATAACAAACATCCATTTGTTTTTCATCCAGTAGTCGGCTTTATCTGGTAATCTGAGGATGCCCATAGCAAAATAGGGCTAAAAACCCCTTGAAGTTAATGTCCGTCATGTCAACTGGCGTACGTTTTGGAGCAAACAGAGGGGGTGGGTTTTTCTCTCGTTCTTGTTGGGCATAATTGTTTGTTTCTTAACTAACCTGTCTAAAAGTTCTTTGGTCCAAAATAATTCAAAGTACTTTCTGGCTGATGCCTCTTCCGGAACAAGCAACTGTTGCGCCACCAATTTTTCTAAATACATTTCCAAGACGTGGATGGAAATTTTCAGACGTCCATTCACACTGAAAGCCCAAGAATTTAGCTTCGTCATCGCTGTTCTCCTGAAAAATGTTGTGAATCCAGTCATCAACGTCTCCATGCATGATTTTTCTTTCTATATCTGCAATATTTTCTTCTTTGTCATAATCTCTCTCAATATCAATACCATCGCTCAGTCCTTCTTCACAATACGCCATTTTGAAACTACAATCGCGTCAGTGACTAAGATTTCCTTTATTTTAACCAAAATTTCCCAAAAAAAACAAGGTATCTAGTTTCATTTTTAATGCCCATGAGCAAGGGAAATTTCCACTGTCTAAATCATGCAAATGTTATATTTTGCATGATTTTAAGTCGTACCACGAAAGAAATGGATTAACACAATAGTAGACTTTATATCAGCCATTCAGAAGGCAGAAATTAAGTTGCTGAAGGCTCTTGTTGTGGCGTGTCAAAGTCTTTACTAGGCCCAGGGGATACTGGAATTTCCCTGTTGTTTGTTCTGGTCACCTAAACCTGCTTCTTCAGTATTGCTACTGTCTGTTTGTCATAATCAATTGTGGGTAGTGAATATTCATTCATTGACTTTTGTTTCCTCTGTCTCTTAGGAGTCTGCCCACTAGTCCCAGGCTCTTGCCTTTTTTTTGGGAGGCAAGTACGAGTAAATGAGTTTGTGCAGCATATTCAAGTAATGTATTACTGTAAATTCCTTATTTTTCGCGAGTACTTTTTATCGTGAACTGGCTCTTAAATGTCAAATCGCTATAATTATAATTTGCAAATGGAAGGTTAATTTTCCGAATTTACACAGACTTCACCACCATAATAATAAAAGCGAGTAATATTTTTTCGCAACTTTTGCTTCTCGTGAAATTACTCGGAAATTAAAGTTAAAGTTATCATGGTTTTCTAATGCTATATGAAATGGATTTGCAAGAAGCAATGCAATAATTGTCACATGCATATTAATAAAAAATGAAAAAAATGGATCGAGAAGCTCGCAAGACGGCCCTCTTTACTCTTTGAAGGTATTTTCTCATCTGGCTGCTGTCGGTGTGGGAATACCTGATGTGTACACCATCTGTACTTAGGAATGATATGTCCTTCCAGAAACCATGGTGATGATGAAATGAGTTATGGTCAAGTGAGAAGGCCTAGTTCTGTAGACAGCGATTAGCCTCAACAACTCAGGAGTTGTAATCACCCCTACTGTTGTTTCGCAGAATTTGCCGATAAAAACATGGCGCACTCCAGATTCCAGAACGTAATTTGCATAACTCTGGATTTTCCTCACCAAGGTGTCTACAGCTAGATGGGTATTATCTAGGTCATTTCCTCCAATCTGTAGAAAAACGATCTGGGAAGGCAGAACAACTGTCGTAAATTTGGGTCTGCGAGCCATGCGATCAACAGTCAGACCTCCTTCACAAAGAAACTGTACATCAAATTAATGTCTTTAAAGTCTAAAATTGTCGTTCTCAGTGTTAAGAGCAATAAAATTCTGCAACAAATTCTCATAAATTGCACATGTTGCATGAGCAGTAGAAATCTTAATCTTACTCAATGCATTCGGATAGAGATCTTCAAGTTGTTAAAATGAGAAGAGGTGTGTTGACTACACCTGCAGTTACAGTAGTATTTTGGGTGAAAAGAACTACAACTGAGGTCATATCACATGCACAATGGATTAAATAACATCCTGGCCCTTGGGTCATAAAACTAAGACAAGCTCAGTTTCAATCTCAATGTATTCAATCTCAATACAGTTTCAAACTGTAGAGTTATGACATCTGGTAATGGTTCAATCCTGGCTTTTTTTCTTGAATTTCTAGTTGGTTATCCTTGTTTTGGACATTCGGATATCTCCAGATTTTTGAAATCTGTCTCCTTTCATGACTTAAATAAAACAAACAGATCACCAACACATCATGAGAATGCACAATTACTGTATAGGGGGAAAATAACTCGCGGTGTTAATATTCGCTATATTCACGGTGATGATAAATCCGTGAATTCAAGAAACAGTGAATAATTTTTCAATAATCTCCATGTTTTATTTGGAAAATTGAGAATAGACTACGATAGGTTTAAATACATGTACCACAGTGCATGGTCATTTCAGTAATTATGAGTAGTACTTGTCATTCAATTATTTTAATTAGCACCCTTTACATTAATTCAAGTCAAGAGATAATAACCTGTATTTGTCAAAAGGTTTTTTTTAACTGCCAACGCTACATGTTTCTTCAATAAAAACACGTGGGCCATGAGTTTTGATTACCCGTGCGTAATTAATGTTACCACGCACTGTGTGTGCATTACCTGCATTATCATGCATATTATAGTTTTTATCGACATTTTGATTTCAAAATCATTCAAAAACTACTTATTCGAACTTACTGAAGATTTGGAAGGATATTATTTCGTCCACCTATACATTAAGGAGGCTCATTACACCACTTTTTTTATTTATTACCGTCCAGTGGTTTTATTGCCTCGTTGTTTTGAAGATCTTGGGGTGTACATGCACTCATTATAATAGCATACAGAAAAGTCATACAAATGACGTTTATAGTCAAGGACTTTTGATAACTGCACCTGTCTTAATTAATCATCAATTATTTATTAAGGCTAACTATTTTAAATTAACCTTAGCTGTTTTCGTGAAATAAAGACATAAGAATGATGAATGTCGTTTACATGTAACTGTGTAGCTATATGGTATGGATTAAACGGATATAGACAATGGAGGTAACTTGTATAAAATAAGAATTCCGCGAATTCAAGAAACCGCGATCGTGTCCGATGAAAGAAAACCGTGAAAATTACAACCCGTGAAATTAATCCCCTATACAGTATACAAAAATATTATCTACTGAAGTAAAAAATGCAGATGATGTTGCTATAAGCAAATAAAATTGTGAAAGATTTGTATGGCATGCGTATTGGATTTACATTATTTTTATACCTCCTTTAATTCTTTGACATTGTAAATGAAAAGTTAATTATATTTACAATATAATTCATGGGATGTTTTTGTAGTATAATTAATTAGATAGCCCATCCTGGTGGGAGCTCATCTAAGCAGACAGTTTCTGTGGATGTTGATTGTGTTGGATGATTGAATTTTGGTTTGTTGGCTGGTAATATTCTAAAGATTGGTTTTTTCATGGTTCTTGATCGGCTTTGAAAAGGGCATTTCCATTCCTTTGGTTTTTCGGCCATCTCGAGGATTGGTCCTAGTGAATGTCAAGGTTTCTTTAAAATCTGTATTTGGATAATCTTAAGCGAAATGCCGTTGAATTATATCTTTATGACAGTAAGATTTTTTAAAAATATCGCAGTAGTAGTATCTGGTTACAATCAGATTATGTTGAAGTTCATTGTGCCTCTTGAGGTTGCTTGCTTGTTTAAATTTGCGGTTGCATTTCTTTTTCTGACTGTTAAAGGAAGTGCAGAACAACCATTTATTCTGTTGCTGATAATTTGTTTCAAGGTATTTTCATATCTGCATGACATTCTTGTGGCATAACTCTTCCAAAGGACAATGTGAAAAGTCATTTATTGTTCTCAGTCATCACACTATGCATTTGCATCACATGCATTGCAAAACTAAGTCCAATAAATTCCTTCATTTCACTTTTATTTACCTCTGTCCACTTTGATGTAGATGGACAGGATGCATTTTTTTCACGCTCTTTTACTGCAAACATATATATTAGTTTCTTGACAAACATGTCCCACATTTCCTCTGTCCATTTTGAATTGAAATGCTGTCCTGTCATGGCTTCCTCTAGGTGTTCAGTTAAAAAAAATCATGATCTTGGGGCATAAAATAGATCAGCTGTGTTCGTTTGACCCAGCAATCTAGTGTAATTGGTTCCTTCCACAAATGCATTCATCTTCTCTATATAAAAGTATATAATTTTCTAGAGATGAATATCAGTGTGTTATTTTGCATTGTATATGCACATTTTTAAATTTAGTTGATTTGAGCACTGTAGCATCTCAGACACTTCAACCCTTGCCTTAAGCTACCCTATGGGGGCATCAGTGTTTCAAACACATCTTGCTATCATCAGAATTTGATTATGCTGTTTTTAAAATAATATAATATATATAGATATATATTTATATAAAATGATAATTTGTCCCATATACCTGTTTTATAAGGGCATGGTATCCCTTTAACTGGCTTCTGACTAGAAACCCTTTGGATGCAGCCTGAAGCAGCACTATAGACTGGTTCTCTTGTACAGGCCTCTGGTTCTCTTGCCTTTGTAGCAAGCCTGTATGGTCTTAGCTGTAAGAGTAAGGTATTTTTTTTAGTCTGACTCATGACATGGTAAGCTCTAAATCGACTCTGTATACAATTAATGCAAGCTGACTTCTTCATTTTTCTTTATTTCCTTAGGTCTAGACAGTGATGCATAAAAGACTGAACAGTTATAACTGCTTCCTTTTTTAGCTCACCTGAGCCGAAGGCTCAAGTGAGCTTTTCTGATCACATTTTGTCCGTCGTCCGTCCGTCTGTCCGTCCGTCCGTCCGTCCGTCCGTCTGTCCGTCTGTAAACTTTTCACATTTTCGACTTCTTCTCAAGAACCACTAGGCCAATTTTGACCAAACTTGGTACAAAGCATCCTTGGGTGAAGGGGAATTTAAATTGTTAAAATTAAGGGACATATCCCCTCACAAGGGGAGATAATCAAGAAAAGGCAAAAATAGGGTTGGGTCATTAAAAAATCTTTTTCTCAAGAACCACTGGGCCAGTAAAGCTGAATCTTATGTGGAAGCATCTTGGGGTAGTGTAGATTCTAAATTGTTCAAATCATGACCCCCGGGGGAAGGGCGGGGCCACAATGGGGAATCAAAGTTTTACATAGAAATATATAGGAAAAATCTTTGAAAGTCTTCTTCTCAAGAACCACTGGGCCAGAAAAAGTGAAGCTTATGTGGAAGCATTCTGGGGTAGTGTAAATTCTAAATTGTAGGAATCATGACCCCCAGGGGAAGGGCGGGGCCATTATAGGGAATCAAAGTTTCACATAGAAATATATAGGAAAAATGTTTGAAAATCTTCTTCTCAGGAACCACTGGGCCAAAAAAGCTGAAACATATGTGCCCATGGAAGGATCATGGGGTAGTGTAGATTTCAAAATGTCTAAATTATGATAAGTGGGGTAGGGTGGGGATGCATTATGTATAACAAGGGGGAAATCTGGTAAAGAACAGAATGGTCAACGCTTCTCAGGTGAGCGATGTGGCCCATGGGCCTCTTGTTTAGTTTTAAAGTTTAGGGGGAACATGCTGAAGGTGTTTATGCAAATTATCATGTAAGCCACTCAATTGATCACATCATGAAACGAAAAAAAATGGGACAGTTATTCCTTCAATTTGGTGGCCGTGAGCCTGAGTTGACAAAGGTTTTTGGAGAACTCCTTTACTGGATAATATGTAGCCATATCAATGATATGTTGTTCGTTCATATTTAGTTTTTGTCTTCTTAAGGTGTTTGTTTTTGTAAATCTGGAAAGCCTTAATAAATTTCTTAATAGTAAGTGAATGCAAAAGTCTTATCTGGCTTCTTATTTTCATCTTTCTCTTAGGAAGGTGTGTAATAAGGGATTAGGCTAGCAGTGATGTCAAATTGACGTCCTTACCTGCATTGATTTGCTGCTGAAGTACGGCAAAATTGTCTTCACCAGAGGAAGGGACTCAGCCAGAAACTCTGCAGTTCTGACATTTGTTCTAATGAAGTGGCCACCGATTTTGAAATGTGGGCAAAGGCCGTATCTAATGTGTAATTGTTCTTGGGGATTTAGGGACTAGTACTTGTAGATGTGAATGTTAATACTTGGCTAAGTTGTATAATGAACTAGAATGACAGAAATCTAAATAGTTCAACGATATCCACTTCACTATAAACATGATAAACTATATTAAATATTAAAAAATGTCAGCTTTAACTAACCAAAAAAATTTATTTATTTAATCATGCATGCACAAAAAATATATTTTAAAAATGTTAGATTTATCTAACTTTAAAATTCAGGCCAAGCAAAAAAAAAAAAATTGGTTCTCAGGCCATCCTTTAGAAAATCAAATGAGGCAGGCAATTTTTTTATTATTATTATTTTCAAAAAATCGTTTTCATATGAACAATTTCAGTCAAAGTGTGCAATTTTGCATTACGTCATAACCTATGATGACAGCTGTGCTCAAAGTATTAAATAGTATATGCCTTCTAACTACAAGCTTTACAACTGGAAGTTTCTTTTAATCCCTGATTGGTTGCTAGTGCAACAGACTATTTCCGTGTCAATAAAAGTGAAATGTTTACACTGGATGCATCTGTTGAAAAAGATTGAAAAAGATTGTGACTTAATGCAAAACTGCACACTTACCGTATAATCCCTATTAACCGCCCCTGCCCCTATAAGCGCCCCCTTAGGTCTTTTTCAATTGTCTGGAAATACGGGAGCCCTGTTCAGTAATTAAAATTATCTAGAAAGACTAGAATCGTATCAAAAGTCTGCAAAAATTTGAATGAATTGAAAATGAAACTTGTTTATTTTCCAATTTCTTGATGGAAAATGATTCATTTAGCACACTTTGGGTGGATGATCTTCATTTAAAGTAA
Source organism: Saccostrea glomerata (assembly GCA_003671525.1). Lineage (NCBI taxonomy): Eukaryota > Metazoa > Mollusca > Bivalvia > Ostreida > Ostreidae > Saccostrea > Saccostrea glomerata. Next base: position 3,369,118 of record PRKT01000011.1, on the reverse strand, counting down.
AGTTAGTACTTATTTTGGAGATTCTTTGAATTTATTTTCTTTTTCCAAAATATTTTTGAAGTTAAAATATGATATGAAATATTACTAAGAGAATACCAAAATAACCGCCTCCTTTTCGCAATTTTCTATGCGCCCGGGGCGGTTAATAGAGATTGTACAGTATTACTGAAATTAATAATATTTATACTGAATAACATAAGATATTTCAATAAACACAAAAATAGTCATTTGTCTTTCTGGTTTTTTTGGCATTTCTTTCCAAATATTACATTTCAAGGGAGCTTTATCTGTATGAGTATCACAAACAGGGTACGCACCATCACAAACTTGCTTAAACAAGGAAATCTTTTCTTCTTGGTGAATGTGTCCTGCATTTCAGCTAATTCTCCCCAATATCTCTCAACTGATGTTCTGTCTGGTAGTTCAACATCTGCCATAAATGGGTAATCCATGACCTCATCTGTAAGCTCATCATATCTTTTCCTTACCTAAGACATTTTCAAACTGATTGTTAACTCTCTAACAAATAATTACCTGTTTTCTGGTGATCACAGCTCATACACTGTAATGATTGTTTAAAAAACATAGCCACTGGCTGTATTCATGGTATTTTTTACACTTCCGTTTCCATTTTAAAGGCGCCATCTGGTGTCGAAAATTGATAATAAATTAGAGTTATATCTCTTCGGATTATTTACCAGAAATTGGGTTAAAAAATGGGGATGATCAATTTTGCTGGTGAAAATGATGACCCGCCGGGGGTCAACATGAGTAGTGGGTGATAGGTCAGTTTTGCTGGTGTGACCCACCGAATGGGGGTCACTTGGCAGGCCTGAGAATGTCTATGCTCCTCTGTAGTGTCTGCTTTAAAAGTGATAAATATTTTCCAAATAATACCTGTGCTTGTGTGTATCCACAGGAGTGTATTCATCAATGCATAGTGGGACATAGAAATCAGCAGTTAATAAATGATCTATCAATGATCTGTATCGTGACATCACAGTTGGGCAGAAAATACAGTGTGCGAAACTAACTTCAAACTCCTATAGACTTTTGGTCCATAGACATTTCATTTTCTATAGACCGCAGCAACTTCCTATGGACCGAAATTTAGAATACTACATTCAATGCTAAAATATTGAAATTAAAATAAACGTATTTGATGTAAAATGGTGAAATAATTACACTTTCCAGTAGTTTTTGTACTGGATAAAAGATTACAACAAGAATCAAAAAACACGGTAAGACGACTGACTACAACAGCATTGATAAACGACTCAAACATTGAGAATGTCTGTCTGATAGACAAGAGTAATAATAATTCCCGGGCGTGCACCCTCAACATACTTTAAACGGTCGAAGAAGGACATGTTTCTTCTGCACTGTTTTGGTGTCCGCGGCCATTAAGTAATCACAACTTAACCTCCCCTCATGTTAAAAATAAAATATTCCGATTCGAATTATTTCTGCATACATCGTGGAACAAACTATTATAACTAAGGGGTGAACGGAATACATCAGTGTAATACAGACGTTTTATTTAAACTGGTCCTCCTTTTTGTGGTTTGTTTATTAGAGACAAGCAGGGAACCAGTTTCTTACTCAGAATTCCTATAGACAAGTCGGTCTATTAATATTTCGATCGGTATAGACCTACTAGATTTTCTATAGACATTGTTACCGGTCCACCGTTAATTTCGCACACTGAAATAAACTTTGGATACAAGATTTTTAAAGACTGTGTCTTCTGGATTTCTTACAGGAAACATCTGTTCTGTATTTTCTCTGAATCTTTTAGCATCATCTTTCAAATAGATCATACAGTATTTGTTAAACATTTCCGACAAATCATACAAAGCTTTCTTGATGGAATACCACAGAGTTCCATTAAGAAATGTACTCTCTAAAGCTAACTCTAATTTGGATACATGAGACTGCAAGACAGGATATCTGATATCTTTTATCTTGTGCTTGTGTCTACCTGGGTTATTGAAACCTGTGAGATGTTCAAATATATGAGAGGGAGATTACAGTGTCTTTCTTCCATTCTGTGTAAGAAGGGATCTATTAAGCATTGAATTCATATTTTGGGATGTCTTCCGTCCTATAACACACCTGGCCATGCCGACGAATTGAATACCGCGCGTAAGCGCGATATGATAATTTGTCTGCATGGCCAGGTGTGTTATAGGACCGAAGACATCCCAAAATATGAATTCAATACTTATATTTACATTCTTTAATTTTTCCTCTTCATAGTTGTTTATTTCGGTAATCTTTAATGTGAATTTAGCACCCTTCAAAACTGGTGTGCTTTATAGAGGTAATAGCCGTTTGTGACGTCGTAAAATTAAATAACGCAAACGTTGCGAGGAAAAAAAGTGACAAATAAATTTTAAATGCACATTTGTTGTATTTTTACGTTAATTTAACAAGGTTAATTTTTTGAAATTAAATTTTGTCAAACAATGTACATTTTGGTGTTCATAAAGTATTGAAAATGCATATATTATAGTTCCTACTGTGTATTCTTACGCGCGGTGACAAGGTTTCCCGCGTGTTATAGCTCTAGATTTGAACATCATGGATTTCATGAAGAAAATTACAATGAATATAAATATTATACCATAAACAGTCTGTGAGGGTATGCATTAACGTTGTACCTGATTCCAGAATTGAATGTGTAAATCCCAATCCTGGGTCTGCCGTTATGAAAAATACTTAAGTTTGGGAATGCTTTCAAGTCTGAGAATTTTCTCAAATCCAAAATTCTCAGACATAATAAAGTAGAGAAAAATAAAAATTCTTTAAACTCTGTTTTATTCTTGAATTCTCAGCTGAGTAATTCTCAAGACTTGAGTTGAGAATTTTTTTGAGAATTCTCTCAGTTTTATGACGGCGGACCCAGCTTTCTGAATAATACACAGAATCTTGTTGAACAGCACTCTCTTATTGTTTGAGATCTTCCTATCTTCCGAGTATGGTTCGGGTAAGATCATTTTATAATAAGGCCTCAGATAAAAATAATTTCTACAGTGTATAAGAAGATATAAAATCGTCTAGATAAAATTAAATTAAAACACAATTTAAAACATTGGTTCACATGAAACTTTTTTGTTGAAATGGTCTCGTATGGTTACAAATTTATTTGCGTTCATTAAAATTCAAATGAGATTTTCAGAGCTGAAATCCAAGCTTCCTGATATGTAGCTTCGTCTCCCTTAGGCTGACCGTCAAGCTGACTCTGACTGGCCACATTGATGATGGCCCCCGCTGATGTGTGACTGTTGGCGATGTCCTGTTGTATGTCATCGCCATGTGATCAACGGTTCCCCAGTGACATCTTGTCCCGTCGTGTATTTTCGCCCTCTCACCTCTGTTTTCTTCCCCTATCCCTGGAAGGCGTTACGAAACTTCTGGCATATTCTTTCCTTCCTCTTGTAGCTGTATGAGTGCGTACCAGTGGCATCTTCTCAGATTGAACCTCGGATAGCAGCTGCTAATTGTGAAAGTTTTGTTGTGCAAGTCCTCGAGATTTTTTCAACAACGGAAACGGAAGTTGTGTGATTGTATTAGATCGGTCGTACCAAGTAATGTTGCAACTAAATTAACTTGTACTTATGTTTAAGCATACAAACAACAATAGACTTTTCGTCAATTAAATGAGATTATTTAAAATGTTAATAAAATAATCTGTCTTACTTGATGACCAGAAGACATCATTTGAAGTTTCTGTCGGGCACATGCAGCTGCATACTTAGCATGCTGTTAATTTTGGATTTCATCTTTTAATTTTTCTTCCAAGTCAGTAATCATCTTCTGAAAATGAAAAGGCAATACACATATAATTGTTATATTCAACTAGTACAGTGTATATAAATCATGAACAAATGCAAACAACTTACATGTAAAACTGACTTCCGTCACTTTCTGCTGCTCAGCTTTAGGTAATACAGCAACTAAGCGCTTCTTCATGGCCTTGAAGATAAAATGAAAATTTTTCTTTGATCATTGCATATGACAGAATTTCATTCTAGTTCTATTTAAACTATTTTGTCCCCCCCCTCCCCCCCACATTTTCAAGGTATGAATGTTTTTCAACTTATGATTTCATAATTGTTAAAATATTCAAATGGTTTAAATTTTGCACATTGTTTTACTTAAAAAAAAAAAAAACGACGGCAAGACATCTAACTACCGGTACTTATAATAATCTTAATTTCTTCTCTTTGATACAGCGATCCTGCTGTTCGACAGACTGTTCAGCATGTTTCAGCTTTTCCGTTAATGTTATTATTTGCTGCTGCTGATTTTTAATTATACCCCACGCAACTAGTTGCGTGAGGTATAATGTTTTTGACCTGTCCGTCAGAGAGTCAGTCAGTCAGTCAGTCCGTCAGTCCTGTTTTTTGTCAGCAGGTATTTAGGACACAATGTGTAGATGTGCATATTACCAAGAAATTCCGAATCCTTTATTTTTCTGGGAATTTCGGCATTTTACAATTTAGATTTTTGTTGATATCTTGAATATTGTGATGAACAGTTTGTCAGTGCAACTCCTCATAAACCGCTGCACAGAATTTCGTCAAACTTTGCAGATATTTAGGACACAATATGTAGATGTGCATATTACCAGGAAATTCGGATTCCTTTATTTTTTCCGAGAATTTCCGCACTAAAAACTTAGGTTTTTGGCCATACTTTTTATATAGTGATGAAAAGTTTGTCAGCGCAACTCCTCATAAACCACTGCACAGAATTTCATCAAACTTTGCAGATATTTAGGACACAATTTGTAGATGTGCATATTACCAGGAAATTCCGATTCCTTTATTTTTCTGGGAATTTTGGCTCTTTTCAAATTAGATTTTTGGCCATACCTTGAATATACAGATGAACATTTTGTCAGCGCAACCCCTCATAAACCGCTGCACAGAATTTCGACAGACTTTGCAGATATTTAGGACACAATGTATATTTACCAGGAAATTCCGGATCCTTTATTTTTCTGGGAATTTCGGCATTTTACAATTTAGATTTTTGGGGATATCTTGAATATTTTGATGAACAGTTTGCCAGCGCAACTCCTCATAAACCGCTGCACAGAATTTCTTCAAACTTTGCAGATATTTAGGACACAATTTGTAGATTTGCATATTACGGGGAAATTTCGATTCTTTCATTTTTTTACGGGATTTTCAGCACTTTGAGTTTTGGGGGAGCATGGGGTATGTGAGCTTGCTCACTTTTTCTTTCATTTCTTCTTCTTTCTCATCAAGTAAATTTTCATTCTCAGTTTGAACCACAGATTTCTTCTCACTTGTTTTCTTTGACCTTGTACGTACATAAATTTATAAAGGACGTTCTTAAGAGTGTTTGGTTCTTTTGTACAGGCCTCTGGCTCGCTTGCCTTTATAGCAGGCATGTATGGTCTTAGCTGCTTCTTTAAGAGTGTTTGGTTCTTTTGTACAGGCCTCTGGCTAACTTGTCTTTATAGCAGGCATGTATGGTCTTAGCTGCTTCCTTAAGAGTGAAGTACTTCTTTTGAGTCTGGCTCATAATACATGGTATGCTCTAAATGTATAAAATTAATGCAAGCTGACATCTTCATTTTACTGTACTTCGTTTTGTTCTATACATTGATGCATGAAAGACATGAAACCAAAAAAATTAGAAAGTTATTCCTTAAATATGGTGACCATGAGCCTGAGTTGACAAAGGTTTTTGGAGAACCCTTTTCTTGGATAATGTGTAGCCATATCAATGATATCTCATTCATACATACCTAGTTTTTGTCTTCTTGAGGTGTATGTTTTTATACGCCCGTCTTAAGACGGGACGTATTATGTTATAGGCTTCATGTCCGTCCGTCCGTCCGTCTGTCCACTCGTGTCCGGCTCATAACTTCAATACTAATAGGCCTAGGACTATCAAACTTTGTCAACTGGTACTTCTTGGGTAGACGGTGTGTCGCGCACAAAAAGTAGGTCACTCTGACCTTTAATAAAGATGCTATGGCCAAATAAGGAAAAATCCTGTCCGGCTCATAACTAGAAAACTATTAGACCTAGAGCTATCAAACTTGGCAAAAATATACATCTTAGGTAGAAGGTGTGTCGCGGCCTATTTCAAGGTCACTTTGACTTTTAATTTAAGTGAAATTTTTTAAAAAACTAATTCTTTTAAATTTTCAATTTCATAATCCTAAAAAATGTAAAATTATAGTTGTATCCTTGTTAAAAAATGTTAAATAAAGTAAAAAACTTATTTTTTCATCATATACTTTACAGCAATCTGTAAGAAATGTTAATGTTATAAGAGGAATGCAGTTTGTCCCATGGGCATAATTAACAAGCACTGGTCAAGAAGAATTTTGATAGCAGAAATGTGCATGTCAAATTAGAGAGAAATTAATGAGTTTATTGTCAAGAGCTAACTGGAAGACCATCTCTGACCATGCAGCTGTTGTCTCTTGGGAGTTGGGCAAAAAGAAATGGCCTCATAGTTGCTTGTGTTAATTAAGAGTTCTTGATGGCTAGTTCAGATAAAGATCTTTCAATTAGTTATTTGGTGTAATGTTATTAAAACAAATTGATGTTTTAAAATACAATATATGATTAAAACTAAATTAATATTGTATGATATAATAAAAACTAATTATACACATTTACATTGAAAAAAAAATACATTTCAATTTTTATATATTTGCCCTGTCTTATAAAATTTTATAGTCTAAAGAATAATTTCTGTTTGATGTTTTTTAGACTGTAGCATTTTTAATCAATCATAAAATATGCAATAAAAAAAGCAGCAGATGGATATTTGTTAAGCTCTAACTCAGCCAGTTTAGAATTATGTGATGTATTATTTCTTATAATTATTGCCTACACTCCTAGAGATGTATGTACAATAAATATGATAAGGAATTAATGGAAATCAGATCATTGAAATCAGTGTCAATCTTGTAATCTTGAACTTGGTAATCAAAGTTACCTGATTTTCTTGCACTCTAATTACCAATTTATGATCATTATTGAACAATATTTGACGGGCGTATCATGCTGTGGCGGGGCACTTTATTGTAAATCCGGAAAGCCTTAGTAAATTTCTTAATAGTTAGAGAATGCAAAAGTCTTATCTGGCTTCTTATTTTCATCTTTCTCATAGGGAGGTGTGTAATAAGGGATTAGCAGTGACGCCAAATTGATGTCCTTATCTGCAATGCTTTGCTGCTGAAGATAAGGCAAAATCATCTTCACCGGAGGAAGGGACTCAGCCGGAAACCCGTATCTAGTCCTCTGCAGTTCTGACATTTGTTCTGATGAAGCGGTTGCTAATACAGAAATAGGGGCAAAGGCTGTATCTAATGTGTAATTGTTCATCGGGGATCGAGGGAATAGTACTTGTAGATGCAAATGTTAATTCTCAGCTAAATTGTATAATGAACTAAAATGACAGAAATCTAAATAGTTCAACGATATCCACTTCACTATAAACTGTATTAAATATGAAAACAATGTCAGCTTTAACTAATCTAAAAAATTTAATTTATTTGATAATGCATATACATAAAATATATCAAAACAATGTCAGCTTTATCTAACTTTAAAAATTCAGATAAAAATATTTTCTACCGTATATAAGAAGAGATAAAATCGTCTAGTTAAAATTAAATTTAAACACAATTTAAAACATGGTACACATGAAATTTTTTTGTTGAAATGGTAACAAATTTATTTGCATTCATTAAAATTCAAATGAGATTTTCAGAGCTGAAATCCCAGCTTTCTTGAAACCATTGTAAACTTTCTCTGGATTTTTCTTTAGGCTATCTAAATTTAATTCCCTGGTTCTCAGGCCTATTTTCTCCAAAACAGATGCGGGAGGGCGGCATTTTATTTTTCATTTTATTGGTAATAAAGTAGATGAGGGAGGTATTTTTTTTAAATTTTAATTTCCGAATTTTCTTTAACATAAAGATATTTTTTTAATCACAAATATACTTTCCATTTCTGGTCAAAATTTCTGCTTTATCCACTGCTTAACAGCGTTTAAACATCGTAGGTAATGTCCTCGAATGTATTTTCAAACGAAGTAGCCAAAATCTCATTGTAAATGGCTACCGGAAGTGATATTTGAATACTAAACTACAAAACAAATGAGGTCAGAATTTTTTTTCCCGGATTGGTCTCCGCAATACCAACTTTTTATTTTATCAAAAATTCAATAAAATCGGCAATGCGGCTACCTCAAGACGGATGCGCGCGGGCCTGAGAACCAAGATTTCAATTTTATATGGCCTTAGGTAAGACATGGCTGAGTGAAGTCACTTGAAAAGTGAGAAGTATGATTGATAAGCAATCATCAGTCAAATAAAATGAGTTTAAAGTAGCAAAATATAGCTTCCTCTTATTTAAATAGTTTTAATGATAATAATGAACTACTGTAGATTTCTTATTTCTCGAGAGTACTTATTATTGCAAAAAAAAAAGGCTCTTTAACCCATTTCCTTCTGCAGCTAATTCAGCTGGGCTTTATAAGTAATACAGGATAACAGATCTGCTGCTGAGAATGCTAAGTCAATAAGCACCATGCTTACATTCTGCCAGATAATTAGATAACTAAATGCCACTGCAGAGGGAACCCTGGGTCTTCTGGAGGCCGTGGTCTAAATCCTTATTGAACCGAGACATCTTCTTATAGATTGAACTGTTGACTGTTGGGACTAGCAGGAAGGGAACATTACTGGGGCGGTTGTACTTTTCTCTAATGTCCTTCACAAAGTCAGAGTCTGCGGTTGATGTACTGGCCTTGCTCATCATGTCTGCCAAGGACTTGTTAACATTGCTGGAAGTCTTGCATTTAGCAAAAGCAGAGCCAAATCTGGAGTTGTCCAGGTCCTCTAAATCCGAATCTTCATCGGCTTTTTCTTCCCATATCTGAAACGTCATCCAGATCCTGGTTGTCATTCGTCAATCTCATTCACTTAGATGGCCGGTCGTCGTCTTTTTCATCCTGTTTTTCATCGTTTTTTATTTTTCATCAGTGACGATAGCTCTTTTATAGAATGTACAATAGTGTCGATTCCTAAGTCTTTGTGCAACGAAGCCACCGTGTTTTGATCAAGCATGTGCGTCTCCATGTTGGGTGTGACTTCAGTCGAATTTCCAGTAGAAGACAGATCAGGCCATGCAGCCGGGTCTGGAAAAGTTTAAGTACCACAAACCTCGGATGAACGCTTTTCCGTAAAATGAGCAACTGATGTTGCAATTAATGGCTTCATATTAGGGGAAGACTGGCAAAGCCATTGAATGGGCGAACCTTGCGCCAAAACAAATCCACTAAATGGATGGCGTATCGAATTACACGCATCCTTAACTTTTAGTTGCCTCGAGAAACGAGGTCCATTATTTGAGCTAGCTTTGCTCAGATGTGGCATTGCCACAGAAAAGGTGGGATTCGAACCACAAATGTTTGGCATTGAAGCCTCTGTGGGCACTTTGGTAAGCTGCTCTGAGGCAGCGTGCCCTGCCATGTTTATTAATGGTGCCAGCATTTCTTGGTCTGTCGCTGTAGAATTTTTCACAGAACGTGAGTTTGGAGAGTCTGAGCGAAAATTATTACGGTTTGCATGCACAGTCCCACATGCCATGATCCCTCGAAGAAAAAGGTCATCCAGGAGGAATTTCTGCACAAGTGCATCACCACCCTGTATGATAGTCCCTGTTCCTGATTTCCCTCCTTACCCGTATACACCTGGAACTTGCTCAAATAACCAGTGTCGCTTTCCGCCATTGCCCAGACTTTCAGTCCCTATTTTATAGGTTTAGCAGGTAATTCTGGCAAAACCATGTCTACTTCAGAAATATTCATTGCAGGAGTCCCAGCGTTCATTGACATGGCTGTTTGAAGACTGTACTTAGCTTCGTTGTTTTTGTTCGACTGCGTTAATGATGTGATAGCCTGTTGACATAACTGAAGAGTACTCAGAATGACGGATTCTGACATCGCAGATACTGTGGAAACTGTTGTTGTTGGAAGTGTCAAGCTGGGCGGAAGTTAAGTAATAGCAGAACTTCTACCGCTTGGAACTCCTGGTTCCGGATAAACTTCGATGTTTGAAGTGCTTATACCCTCGATTGTACTAGGCCTTGTAGAAGATGTAGGTGTGGAAAATGACACAGGGTTTCACTTGTGAGAAATATATCAAGATTATCGGCAGTTTGAATTACATTGGTAATGTTAGCTAATTGATTCACTTGATTGCGATCGACATCTGCAGCTGCTTGCTGACCCTGAACGAATAGAACATTGTCTACATAAATCCTTTTGAGAATGCTGTGACTAAGATTCACATTAATGTTTATACCATTATCTGACAGCTTTTTCTTCAGTTCGGCAACTGTCCAGTTATTGGGATTATCATTATTTGACATGGTTAAGTTTGTTTGTTTCCTTGTTCCCTGAACCATAGACATAACTTCTAGGTCAAAAGTTAAGGTTCAATAAGTCACAAAATAAAACGTGAAAACATAAAATCGTTTCAGAGGAAAACAGAACAGATGTCAATATAACTGAAAAATCATGATCTAGCAGTAATTCTTAAATGCAAGGATGGTAGTTGATTAAAATTGTAACAAGTTTCCAAAATGGCTACGAATGCTAAGCTATGGATGCAGGTCTATTACCAAGAAACTATAAGGCTTATATCAACCAAACTTGCACAAATGATGCATCAAGTGATGAAAACTCTCAGATTTGCTTCAGATGCTGGATTTTAATTACGTTTTCATGATGAAGAACTAGTTTGAAGTTTTTATAAAGGTCTATTCCAAAGTATGAGATCAAATTTTGCATTTTTGGAATGTACACTTTTTGTTGGTTGTGTGATTTTGCCTTACTTAAAGACAACATTCTTTGAGATGAGCTCTGTAATCTCTGATTACCTATGTTTCACTTTCTTGGTGGCCATACTGAACAACTGGAACTTTATTTTCAGAGTCCTTTGAGAAACAGAAAAACAAACGTAATCAAAAGATTTCAGAGCTCACCTCAAAACTATCTGTATGCCTCCAAAAGGCTTGCTCTCCCTTCGAACATGTCTGCAGACATTATTCACTTGTTCAAACATCTTCTACGATAACATGGATATTTCATCAATCATTACACAGTCTATAAACTGTATATGAGTTTTGACATGATGATTTACATCTTTCATTATTCGTTTAGTCAATTCCTCATTGGAGTACCGACTGTCCCTATTAGTCCAAAAAATTTGTGAACTCTCATGTCTTGTATAAGAGATGCTGCCATCCCTGTTGTGCCAGTAACACCTACTTTTTTCGCATTATTTTTCATTGCCATGGCTATTTTTTTCATAATGTAGCTTTTTCCTGTGCCTGCTGGCCCAAGAATAAAGACGTGGCCCTCTGTCGCGATCTCCATTTTCCCCGTATTTCTTAATTAGAGTTATTTTTTGTACAAGTCATTTACAGAAAGCGACCAATCAGATTGCAGCTTTGAATTTACTCTGGAAGAACATATGAAAAGAACTGTTCCCAGATCCAAATGTGGAAAAAAAGAGCTTAGTTGCATGACTAATGGTGCGCATTGATTCAAATTTGACTGAAGAATATAAAAATTGAATCTATACTCCACTCACTCCTACTTGGTTGGCCGCGCAAGTTGTCCGGTCAAAATTTGTGGTGGCAAATTTCCTATCTTTAGATTCCTTGTGTATTTTTATAGTAGGGGTAACTATACATGTATTAAAAGAAGATAAATATTTCGTCATTTTCATGACAAGCCCCTGTGCTGATATAACAATTTACCCACTGTAGCATTTGCGATTCCCACGCTGTCAAGCAAAACTTTGCATATGAGAGTATGTCTGTAAACACTTTGTCTGGTTGTCCTCAGTATGAATTGTTGCTGCCATTTGCAGAAAGCACACACATTTTGGGAAATTAGTCAATTCCACGCACTGTGCTAAATGTTCAAATGTTAGCCCACCTCTAGCTTAAAAACCACTAAATATTGTGTCCTGTCTAATTGTAAATTGGGATAGTGTTCATTATCTGTGTTAAATTCCCCTAAACAGCAATTGTAAGAATGTCCCATGATTCATATGTGAATCTTCCTACCTTTCGCCATTATGTTGTGGGCTGTTTGGACAAAGCTGTCAAATCCTGGAAATTTACCAATATGCATTTACTTCACTATACAAGAATGAAATAATCCAGTTAAGTTATTTAATGATGGTCTACTTCAGGAAATCCATACATTTTAAACGGAAAACATGATGATTTTTAGCTCTTCTGAGCCAAAGGCTCAAAGAGCTAATGCTATGGCCATTTGTGCGGTGTGCGGTGTGCGTTAACTTTTTAGAATATGGGCCATAACTCAAGAACCCCTTGGCCAATCAGTGTCAAATTTGTCACAGGGTATCCTTGGCCCAAGGGCTACCATTTATACTAAAATAAGGGTTGGGACCCTAAAACAAGGGGAGATAATCAGGAAAACAAAACCAAAAGTACTGGTTGCTAAAAAATCTTCTTCTCCAGAACCACCAGGCAGATTTTCACCAAACTTACATACAAGGATCAGGATATGTTGAAGATTAAAAATTGTTCAAGGCATGACCCTGGGGCAAAGGGCGTGGTCTCAAGGTCACTTTAAAGTTGACCTAAATTTACAATTAATAAAAATGTTCATATTTTGCTTACTATAAGGACTAGGATCATCAAATCTTGTAAGTTGATGCATCTTAGGACTTCACATCATGTTAACTCAAAAGTAGGTCACGGTGACCTACTTTTTAAATTTTGCGGGCATTTGTTTTCAAATTGATTTAAAGGCATATTTTGGATACTTTAAGGCCTATGATCATCAAACTTAGTCAGTTGATGCATCTTGGGTCCTTGAACAATGTCAACTTAAAAGTAGGTCACCGTGACCTACTTTTTGAACTTTATGACTTATCCTTTTCAAAACATTTAATCCCATTATTTCAGGCACTGAAAGGGTTAGAATCATCAAATCTTGTAAGTTGCTGCATCATGGGACCTTAAAACATATTTAAGAAAAAGTAGGTCACTGTGACCTACTTTTAGAATTTTGCAGGCATTTGTTTTCAAATTGTTTAAAAGGCATATTTTGATTACCTTTAAACCTATGATCATCAAACTTGGTCAGGAGATGCATCTTGGGAATCTGAAAAATGTCGACCAAAATGTAGGTCACAGTGACCTACTTTCGACATTTTATGGCTATATTTAAGTATCTTAGGTATTTATTGGCTTAGAATCATCAAACTTTGTGAGTTGATGCATCTTCGGTTTTCGGATAGTAACGACCAAAAATTAGGTCACAGTGACCTACTTTCGACATTTTATGGCTATATTTAAGTATCTCCGGTACTTATTGGCATAGAATCATCAAACTTTGTCAGTTGATGCATCTTGGGTTTTCAGAGAATGTCGACCAAAAAGTAGGTCACAGTGACCTACTTTTAACATTTTATGGCTATATTTAAGTATCTCTAGTACTTTTTGGTTTAGAATCATCATACTTTGTCAGTTGATGCATCTTTGGTTTTCGGAGAATTTCGACCAAAAAGTAGGTCATGGTGACCTACTTTTGAATATCTCAGGTATTTATTGGCTTAGAATTATCAAACTTGGTCAGCAGATGCATCTTGGGACTCTAAAAAATGTCAACCAAAATGTAGGTCACAATGACCTACTTTCGACATTTTATGACTATGTTTAAGTATCTCTGGTACTTATTAGTTAAGAATCATCATACTTGGTCAGTTGATGCATCTTGGGTTTTCTGAGAATGTTGACCAAAGAGTAGGTCACAGTGACCTACTTTTGAATATCTCAGGTATTTATTGGCTTAGAATTATCAAACTTTGTCACTTGATGCATTTTGTGATTTCCAAGAATGTAGACCAAAAAGGAGTTCTAATTGGCTAAAAATCATCAAACTTTGTCAGGTGATGCAACTTGGGTCTTTAATAGGATACTTAAGGTTAGAGGCTTCAAATACAAGTGATAGGTTGTACAATTTATCAGAAGAGCAATTCAAGGCCCTTGGGCCTCTTGTTTATGTACATAAAGTCAGTGGTTTTTGTTTTCCCTCTAAATTAGTGAGACATGAAAAAAATACACACTTCTGATTGGTTAATATACAAAGATTTGGCTAATTCCCCAATAGACGCCAAATAAGCATTACGTATAACATGTTTTTGATTTTTTTAAAAAAAAACAATATCTAGTACCAACTAAAACACATGATTACATAAATGCTATTATTTGACAATAGTGCTGTATTAGGTAAAAAGAATAAATACACATGACTAAAAAAAGGTAAAAAAGATAAACCCTAGTCCTCCCTGCTGTTGAACCATGGCACATTGACATTCTAAGGAGTGTGCCGTAGGGGAAGCAATTCTGTGTAAAGTTTGTAAAATTACCACAGATTTAACAGATTCTCCATATCGCAGGTCTATAATAAATTCTACTAAATGACTGAAAATAATATCAGCACATTTCTCAGGTTTGCACAAATCATTAGAAGAGGCATGAATTATGAAAACATCTAGGCAGTTTTCCCTTAACTAAGCGAGTCCCAACATGTTAATCCTCTCTGTAACAAAACTGAACTTCATCCCTAGGCTATGCAAGTTCAAGTTTTTGTTCACCCGGCTGTCCTAATTGTTTAAACAAAATGTTCAAATCTCCGCACAAAGGAATGACCAAGAATGATAACTCGTTTGGTCATCACAAATGTGTTGCTGTAGGAAAGGAGGTAACAGGAACCGCCAATGGTCAGTCAGTTTGTAAAATGGTAAAATTCACATCTTACTTGCAATTCTCAATCTCAACAATCCAACATCAACTGGAGAAATGTACATATACCCAAAGAAATTGTTAGAACACAATGAAAATACACTAGTCCAAATGTCCTCAAAATCTCCTCCCTTCTAAAATTAAAGTAAAACAATCCTCAATAAAGATACATTTTGTGATGGCAATTCTCAATAAAGATACCTCTTGTGATGGCAATTCTCAATAAAGATACCACTTGTGACGGCAATTCTTAATATTAAAGATACCACTTGTGACAGCAATTCTTAATAAAGATACCACATGTGACGGCAATTCTTAATAAACATATATTTTGTGATGGCAATTCTCAATAAAGATACATTTTGTGATGGTTATTCTTAATAAAGATACCACTTGTGATAGCAATTCTCAATAAAGATACCACTTGTGGGGGCAATTCTCAATAAAGATACCACTTGAGTTGTGACGGCAGTTCTCAATAAATATACATTTTGTGATGGCAATTCTCAATAAAGATACCACCTTGGACGGCAATTCTCAGTAAAGATACCACTTGAGGGGGCAATTCTCAATAAAGATACCACTTGAGTTGTGACGGCAGTTCTCAACAAATATACATTTTATGATGGCAATTCTCAATAAAGATACCACTTGTGATGGCAATTCTCAATAAAGATACAACTTAATTGTGATGGGATAGTTCCTTGTATAACAGCTAATATATAGTGTTTTCTTATTTTTCTTTTAGAGAAGAAATTCAGCCAATGTTTACAAATAAAATGTGAATTTAGAATTATTCTAACGACGGCTAGGTGCCTGCACAGAGCATAGCTGAAACTTTTTTAAGAAAGTGCTACATATGAACAAAAATTGAACACGCTCTAAAACCACCATAAACCATTTATATGTATAAATGATGTCAGGAAGTCCGGTTATTCCTTTAAACATACACTGAAGGCCAAATGAACTCAAACCTTCTTTTATAGTTATGCAGTTATTTCATAATTTTCTACATCTTAATTAAGATCTTTAAAATCTGGATAAGAGTCCATAAACTCGGGAAGTCTGTGAATGTAGGAATATCAGAACAGACAGATCTCTTGTTGTCCAAATTCTTTGCCAGTGTAGACTTGAAAGGCATGGGTATATATCCAGTATTGGTTTTGGCCATGGTCCACAGCTTTATGCCCCATTTTATCAGCATGGCTGGCAGGTTCCAACAAATCCCAGACAATCCTTGTACTTTATCATACTTTCGTCTGTGGTGACATTTCCATAGGGAGTATACAGTTCTTTGACTTTGTTATTCAAGAAAGTAATAAACCTTCGTACTTTCCACACTTTTTCTTGTTGATTTGGTTAATATCCAATGTTTTGTAAATGGAGGTATCTCCATATTCTCTGGACATGATTCTCCTAAAAGAAGTTGTCAGATGCCACTTTGTTTGTCTCCAGTAGTCATTGTAGTCATTTTTCTATCAAAATCTGAAAAGCAAAATAAACACCCTCTAACCTTAGAAGCTAATACCGAGTCCACAGGTAATGCTTATCTCCCTTTTATATGTATACACTTGATCACTGTCCTGCTCAAGTGTAGCCATAAATCAGAATTCAGTTTTGACCAATTTTAGTAAAAGATTGCTTGACACACTCTAAATTGCTCATCATAATTTCTCCATCCCATGCGCCAATTTGGCTACCCTCACTGGATGTCTTTTAATATAAATATGCATGAATAAAAGAAAAGCCTCTGTCTATCTATCGATGGTTGTGATTTTTCATTTAAAAATAGCTCCCCCTTATCATTTAAAACAAAATTACTCCCTGCAGCAAATTGCTGTAGTTCTGCACTACCCTTTGTCAACAGGGCGAAATTCCTAGCCCAATTTTTTTGTTTTAAAGAGAGTAGAACATGGGCACCTATTATTGTCCCCAGCGCAAACATCCATGTTTTGCATCATCCCAAAATTATCTGCTGCTGACATGGCAGCTTCCTGCAGGGCAGGCCACGAACTAGTAAAATCTAATTGCCTACAAGTAATACTAGTAAAACAATTAGCTCATACTTAGCTCCTCTGCATTCCCATGGAAGCTTGAATAACTTCCTCCCTGTCCTGGGTACCAGTAACGAGCAGCTCAGTCTCAGGACCTGCCCTGGCTTCAGCATGGCAGACAGCAGCTAGATGTCTTCTCCTCCCTCTGCCTATCTCAGTTTCTGCTGCCTGGCTCCCTTGTTCCGATTGATTGCCTTGGTGGACTTTGCGCTGGTTTGGGACTTCTTGGATCTTATATTTTATATAATTTAAAACTGTATTATTGAATTTAAAAATTATTATATCTAAATAATTGTTGTCCCCAAACCCATGGAATCTGGCATACATTTCTAAAAAAGAGAGAGAGAGTTTCAATTCTTAAATTAATTATCAATATGTTAATGAAAAAAAAAAGATATTAAGGTCAAGATCTAGTAAATAACTTGGGACTAATTTTTTGGTTCTAGATCCTTTATGACGTCATAATTAATTTCAACTTTCTTTTTCCCGTACTTTACGGCTTTAGCAGAATTATGTAGAAAATAGAGTATTTTTATGTCATTTAATTTGAAATCATATGAAAAGTAAACCGGATACCTATATTAAATTTGATATTGATTTAAAGAAGAGGTCATGAACATACTAATTACCGTTTTCTGAGAGACTGTAGGCAATCTGGATACATTTCCTTTGACGAATAAGAAAAAAACTCCCATATTCATGTTTGTTTTTCTTTATTTTTCATTGAAAATAACAGTTTAAAAATTCAGTTTTTCATCTTGTTTACCTACAAATTATGCCCCGAAACACGCTTTTTGACCAAGCTAAAGTTGTAAAGCATCAATAAAGGAATTAATTTCTCAAGTTTGATAAATCTGTAGGCACCTTTCATTTACTAGATCTTGACCTTAATTGATAAATAATGTCAGGTTGTCTGTATAAATCATATCCCAGTCCTTTGTCACTGTGTGTACTCCTTTGCAAAGAAAGCGAGGACTAATTCTCACTATTGATATACTGTAAACCAATTATTATACGCGTCATTTTTTATTCGCGATTGACCGCTAGAGAACTAATCCGCGACGATTTATTTCCGCGAACAAGTGGTCATTTTTTTTTAATTTCCACAAGTATTTTTTTGTATCAGATTAAAATTTTATATCCGACCGTAAACTAGGTAAAATGCTACCGTGAGTACTGCTTACGCATTATCATTCAAGACATTCTGTGCATAGCGTCAATTTAAAATCTTATATCCGCACCTAAAGTAGGTAAAATGTTTCCATGAGTACAATACTTCTTACGCATTATTCACGACGCTCGAATGAAACTCGGGAAAAAAAATCGAGGAGATTAAAGTCGATTTCAAACACTCAGGTGTAAAAGTACCTCATGCTAATTGGGTAATTGATGCTTTACAAGATCTACATAGCCAAAGGGCAATTATTATAAATGGTTCGGACGGAGCAGGACTGGGCCACAATTAGTCGTAATTAACCAGGCTATCTCTAACTCGTTTGTGACAATAAAGAACAATAATAACACAAGCTGAAATAATTATTGACTTTTAAAAAGTTTTAGACAAATAGTTTTAGATTTGCAATTCGTTTATATATTTTTTCTGAATGTTTGTAATTAAAGTTCAACTGCTTCTAGAACACTAAAGTTCTTCCGTGATTACTTATTGAACTGTCGGGATCGGTATTCAAAAATGGGCAAATAACTCTAATCATAACATGGGAAAATGAAAACTGGTTCGCGACGATAAATATCCGCGAGCAGAGGTTACTCGCGGAACTCGCGGATATTTATCGCACGCGTATAATACTTGGTTTACAGTAATACATGTACTGATATAATAAATAAAATATAATTCTATTATAAATCCATCGCTTCCAACGTCGCTTGTTTGACCTTACTCACCAACACTTCCTTCTTAGGTTCACGTTATCTTCTACCCTCAATGTCTTTCTTGTCTTGGCTCTAGAACCTGCACCTCTGTTTGATACATCCTTACTCTTTCGTTTGGAACATGTTTTTTTTTTTGGCCCAAGGCATTTTTCTGTAAAAGACTTGATAAGCAAAAATCTATTAGTAAATGGGTCAGACAGTTTGAAGTTTAATATCATTGAAAATGCAGTGTTTTTGCACAACCTGAATATCCTCTGTAATATACCTTCTCCCTGAGATTCAGACCAAGATTGACCTTGAAATGCTCAGATTTATTCATGAACCTCTGCAGACGAACAATAAATGAATGGCCGAGAATCAGAACACTATTCTGCATACGCAAGTTATAAAACTTGTAAAACTTTTACACCACACTTTTTGGAGCCAAAAATTATTTTAATAGGGGTGAGGTAGCTGCAGAACTGTAGTTTTCTGCTTGAAAAAAAGAGAACATTATATTTAGATCTAAGCATTGCAAAAAAAAAAAAAAAAAAAAAATTATACTGCCAATTTTTGCTTGCTCACTTCTAGTATCATTTCTTGTATTTTATCTTTTCCCTGCTGTAGAAGTGGTATCCAATATTTTATTATTTTATCGCAGAAAGGTGTAACTCAAACAAATGGTAAATTGAAATTAATTTTATTAAGTGTGGTGATATTATGGGCACGGCTATTATGAATAATTTGCTTTCAAATGCAAAGCAAAGTAAATGGGCAATGGGCCGCCAACAACAAACATGCCCCATTTCAAAAGTATATATAACATCAAAGCAAAATACAATCATATTGCAAGGTCATAACCAAGGTCAAAGTTCATAGTGGTAGGTCAAAGTTCATCAGTATCAAAGTTCACATTTTAGCGTGATCAAGTAAGTTCACAACAACAAAGAACAAACAAAATACCACAACTCTGGAAGCATTTAGATCACATAAATTTCCTTAGATACATGAATGCATGAATTTTTTGGCTCAAACATCTATACAGATTGCACATGTTTTATAATTTAAAAATTATACATACCCGAAGTGAGTTTTACAATAAAACAACATTAATTTAGAAGATACTTTTACTTATATTTTGATATTTATTGAATAAACATTAAAATCTAATTCATTAAACATTCACTGAATTAGTCCAGGTTGTCTCTTTAATCACCAGCACCATGCAGTCCCTGTGTGTACTCCTTTGCCAATAAAAGAGAGGATTACAGTGGTTAAGGGGACATTTTTTTAATACTAATGTAATAAAAATTAAGATAATACTAAATTAAATACCATTATAATAAAATATAAAATGATATTAATTCAGGTTGTCTTTATAAATCACATCACTGTCTCGAGTCACAGTATGTACTCCTTTGCCAATAAAAGAGAGGACTACATTGCTTAAGGGGACATCTTCTTAATACTAATAATCATGTTATAAAAATAAAAATTACACTAAATTGAATACCATTATAGTAAAATTTAAATTAAAATTTAAAATCAGATTGTCTTTATGAATCAAATCACCTTCACGTGTCACAGTATGTACTCCTTTGCTAATAAAACAGAGGACTACAGTGCTTTAATGCCATTATAATTTTTAGAAGAAAAAAAAATTAAAATTATACAAAACTTAATACCAGTATAAGAAATAAGTTCAGGTTGTCTATATAAATAAGTTATCATTCACTTGCCAACAAAGGTGCAGCCTTCCACTCTACTAGCTGGGTCTCTGGTTGGTCCGATATATCTCGGTGTTGTGCCTCAATTAAACAACGGCTAGGTCTTTTTTTTCTTTCGGCCAAGTTTGATTGACCATTCTTACTCCCCCTTTTCCTAGAATCCGGGGGCATTATTTTACATTATTTATGTTGGTGGCAGTGGATGGGACTGGTATCTTCAGTGATTTTTTTTTTCAAGATGTCGATCTAGCTCCCTATGCTTTGCTTTTAGAATTTTCTAAAATGTATAAATATAAAATTTATAGTCTCTCGAATGTTTTACCACTGGTGTGAGGATACAAGTTGTGTTGTCTATATAAATAAGTTTCACGTCACTATTTACAGTGTGTACTCCTCCAATTAAATTTTGCACTTGTATAAATGGCAAAAAAGATTGAATGATAAAAGAAGTTCTGATTGAATCAACTAAATCTATGATTTTTACATCATAAAAGATTCCAAATGATTCAAGGATAAATGTGTCTTACTTTGACACATGGTTTCCCCAAAAGTCACATTTGGTAAGGATGCAGACGCAAAGTTTAAAAGCTGTTTATATATCTCAATAACACCATGGTTGTATTCTGGTGGCAATTTGTAAGGGTCCCGTCAGGGAAGCTGACCAACAATTACATGTTGAACACCTGCACTGTGAATCAGAAATTTTGTAAAAGAAATTTTTTACTATCTTTGTATAAACCAAATGAACTAAAAAAATTATTTCAGGTTGTCTATATAATTAAATCCCCATCACCAGTCACAGTGTGTACTCCACTATATATATCATTATGAAAAATCATGAAATGATGAGCATGCATATATTTCAACAAAATAAAAAAATATTATTAATTCAGGTTGTTATATAGATAAGTTGCCTTAATTTCAGAGTTCACAGTGTGTCCTCCTCTTTATAATTATGAAAACCATGAAATGATGAGCATGTATTTCAACAAAATAAACTAATTAATTCAGGTTGTCTATATAGATAAATTGCCTTCAGAATTCACAGTGTGTCCTCCTCTATAGGACTGTAGATTTCTTTTATTTGAAAAAAAAATTATAAATGAAATGACAGGCATTTTTTTCAACAGAATAAAATAATGGTGTCATTGATTTTTGGAGCTAATATATATGTAAACTAACTCACTTAGATTCTTTATTACATATGTGGATTGCTCTTCTCATGGGCACTAGTTGGCTTGTCCTCTACAGTGGCTGTAAATATCCAATTAAGAAAGGAATAATATTTTTTAAGTAACTGAAGTTTTGAGTTGAGTCATTTTTAGGCAGTTGGCCCTAAGGGCAAACAATTGTTTATTGCCTTTATTCAGGTTGTCATGCTTTGATTTTGAGGGACCTGACTTAAAAATCAATTGTCTGTCATCGTTATCAGAAAGAATTCTTTCCCTCTGGAGGTTTGCCGTCATATTTGCAAATTCTGTAATGTCTAAGTAATTTGAATTTGAAGATGAAGTTGAAAGAGATTTCAGATAAATTTTGGGGTCTTGCCAAGAAAACGTATCTGTATTTTCCATGGGTTTGCACTACATCCACCATAGGACGGTGCTGATGTCTGGGCAGTTGAGCAGACGATAATTGTCCCATAACATTACAAATAAATTTATCTGAGGACTGGTCACAAAGTGATTTCGGATGTAGGGCTGACGAAGCGGGGTCCGTCGTGGACAGTCCCGGCGTGCTTGAGCTGTGAGAATTGTTGGGTTCACCAAGTTGATGTTGAGAATCAGGTCCTATAGGTAACGTGTTTTTTAATGCAATGATTCGTGCGTAAGGAAAGGTCATCCTTTGTGAGTAAGAAAAGGGCCTCCATACTGTCGTAACTGATGTTGATCAGATCGTCTGTAGTTTTATGCAACAATTTTTTGGCCGTAGCTCACTTTGTCGCACTACCTCTTCACCGATAGTCATGGAAGTTTCTATCTCACCATCGAACGTCCTCCTTTATAGATCTGTAGATTCCTTTGATGTGAAAAATTAATACATGAAATGACAGGCAATTTTTTGCAACCGAATAAAATATTGGTGTCATAGATTTTTGGAGCTAATATATGTAAACTAATTCTTTTAGTTTCTTTATTCCATATTTGGATTTGCTCTTCTCATTGGCACTAGTTGGCTCGTCCTCTACACTGGCTGTAAATATCCAAAGAATTAAAAAAAAATTACATTTTTAATTAAATGAAGTTAAAAAGTTTTGAGTCCAGCCATTTCTTTGGCAGTTGGCCCAGAGGGCAAACAATTGTTTTAAGATTAATTGCCTTTATTCAGGTTGTCTGTATAGATAAGTTGCCTTTAGAGTTCACAGTGTGTCCTCCTCTATAAGACTGTCGATTTCTTTTATGCAAGTACATTGTACTTAAATATCATGACCCATCAGAAGATGATTGGCATTGATTACATTTGTAACGGTGACATACTGTAATTTATTCACTAAATTGAATAAAATTGATATTCTGTCACAGTATGAAAGGATATCAAAATGATATCCTTTCATAGTGTGACAAATATCAGAAGTGTGATGAAACTCGCAATTTTTCTTCCCATAAAGGAGTAAAAAATCTTCCTTAAATTGACCTAATATATTATTGATAAAAGTAAATAAAGCACACTGACAGAGAAAAAACTAAACTACCAAAGTTACCCAAAATATGTTGCTAAAATCCGTGTTCACTTCATTTTGCTATGACGTCTCTACCACTGAACTTATAATGACGTAATCTATGACCGTATTACAAAAGGAAAATTCAACATGGTGAAAGAAAATGTAATAAACAGAAAATTCAATGTTTTGTGGTTGAATATGGAATTTATTTCATTCATGAGACAGGATTTTTAAAGTAAATTTCACATTCAACTACAAAATATTGAATATCCTCTATGTATTTCAGCAGAGTAAAGTATTATATAACTGAGTTAATATTATTCTGCTCATGAAGTTGTTCTGAAATTATGCAATAAATTTCTTGTGAATATTCTGTATTTATAATATAAAGCTGATTCTGTAACTTTCTGAAGACTTCCCAGATAATTTTCCATATATTAACTATAGCTTTTTACCATGTGTTAGCAATGATCAGCCCAATTAGACAGGCTTTAATTTAATGTAGTGGCAGTTTGTACACATACCTTAAACTACTAGACAATGACAAATCTGAAAATTCATACACTTTAACACTTTTGGCATAAAATGTTCTAAATGTGTATAAGAAATATCTCAGTTTTCATGTATTTGGTTGGTTATTATTTGCACAGATGGCGTGAAGGTGAACCGGTTCTAACAAATATTGGTAGATGACTTTATAATAAAGTCAGGATGCAGTCTGATCGAAGTGAATATAGTTATATACAGAAATCAATTTATTGATGATTTATTGTGTATATTTTCTTTTTTTGAATATTGTCTCTTTCTTGTAGTAAAAAAAACTTGGTAATTAATTTAAAGTCTTGTGTGCTAGTGAACACATGCAAGTGCAATGGGTTTAATTTGTCTGTAAAAATGTATATCTATTGAACATTTCAAATGAGTACTCTTTTTTGCATATTCAATAAGGATATATTTCTGTTTAAAAAAAGTACTTTCTTTACATTTTAATAGGCATACATGTTTATAAATCTAGACTCAAGTATCTATGTTAGTGAAGCACTGACTGTTGTCTTAAATATCATCCATTATCATTCTAAGTTGTAGTCATGTACAGTTAACAGAAAGTGTTTTGTAAAATCTTTCAAATTATCTTAGAAAGTTTTTATATAAGTAAAATTAGATGTTCTGAATCTGCTATCACTTCTTAACCATCTAATAACATCCCATTCAGGGTCACGTGAGAGACCTCTTGATTAATAGCCAATAAAGTGAAAACCACCAAAATCTTGGCCTGTATTTCAACTGTGTTTCTTTTTCACAGGGAAACCTAAAGGCCAAGGAGTTGCATAGAAAACAAAATTATTGCAAAGGCTGTGCTATGCATGAATGTTAAAGTTTGAGGGTTTTTGGTTTGCATTACTCACGTATAGGATGTTTTAATATGTTTGAGATGTGGTTGTGGAGATTCAGAACATTTAATTTTAATTACTGGTAAATTTAATAAGTGTTTGCAGCAATTTTGTCCCAATTATTGTTTATGAAACAAAGATCATTCATTGGGATTTGAATGCAATTACACTGTAGCTTATTTCTGAGTTTCCTTTGGATAATACATACTCGTATTTGCCTCAAGTTTTCATTGAAAAAAGCATAAAGATTACTGGTAATCAATGTTAGTTACTTTAACTCTCTTTAATGAATTTTTCACTGAAAATTAAAGAAATGTATGTTAGTGTAAAGATATTAAATAAATACATTGATTTGTATATGTTGATGACTTGTACTATGAGTCAGGTAATTTTTGCAGTTCTCAGACTCCTGATTTATGAAATTAAAGCACATGACAAGCTCTCAGTTATAATTATACATGTACTTGTAAATATAGCACCAAAGAATTTAGAAACAAAATCATTACTTTTTGGACTATTTCTGTGATAAAGTGGAGCTATAAACTTTGTAGCATATTTGATATTACAATGGGGAATCAGCCAAGAAATGATGGTGTATTCTTTTTCACAGATATTTTTTTCATGTCGACTATTTCTCAGATTTATATTTTTAACATGTTGAGATAATTTTATGTAGGGTGTAATCCATTGTTCTAGTGAGATCCTCCTTGACTTTTCTTTGTTCACCAAATGAATAATATTAAATCCTCTTTTTGTTTAATCGTCAGAAATTTTTTATGTAAGGATATATTTCTGTTATTTTACTAAGAAACAATTTTTTGGGGCTTGTACACAATGTATTGTTAATTAATTTGTACAGTTCACTCAATGTGTAATTTATAAAAATATTCATACATATTATTGAAATAAAATGTTTAATGCAATTTTTTTTTTCATGTGTCTTTCCTGATTAGAATTTTTTTAGCAAAAAACTCAAGTGAGCTTTCTCATAGATGTAAATGTCATAGTTACTGGTATGGCACCTGTTGCCAATTACCTTTTATCTATCTGTTTTCATCCGTCAGAAGTTTAATTGAATATGTTCATCAGAAGTGCTTTGTTCTCCTGCAAGCAGAGCGTTAATATTTGATAGTTTTATATTTAATCAAGATGTGTTTGTGAAACACTATGCACCCAGCGGCAACAAAGTTCGAAAAAGCTATTTTTAGCATATAGGTCACAGTCAAGGTCATTAACCTTGGTGTCATTTGAAAGAACCCAGTGCAGTATGCATGCCAAATATGAAGTCTCTATCTCATATGGTTCAAAAGTTATGGGTAAAGTACGAAAAAGCTATTTTTAGCATATGGGTCACAGTCTAGGTCACAAGGTCATTGACATTGGAGTCATTTGAAAGAGCTTAATTAGTGGAACATGCATACCAAATTTGAAGTCTCGGTCTCTCACGGTTCTAAAGTTATGGCGAAGGTTAAAGTTGACAACGGGCAGGCAGGGAGATAAACAGACATTCAGGACAAAAACAATATACGCCCCGATCTATCGATCGGGCGCATAAAAATGGGTTTGATAGGTTATGAAACTGTAATTCAAAAAAAGAGAGAGGTAGAGAGACGGATACACATGTAAGCTTTTCCAATACATTTATCATAGAGACTTGTGCCTGTTACTCATATAGCACAGTCAGGTTAAAGAGAGCTGTTGAGTTGCCGAGAAAGAAGTTGATCGCTTTCTTGATTGCGGGTTTGAATCCACTGCAGGATGTGCAGCCCTTTGGATGAGACCATATGAACTGAGGTCCCTCACTGCTTAAGGGATTTAAGTCTAAAGTTTGGGTCTAAATATGAATCCCTCCACAAGTAAGTGGTGAGGTCTCTGTATGAGTGAAAAATTCTCGAGAGGGACATCAAACAACAAACATAGAAACAACGAAGCTAAAGTGGTCTTGAGTCTTACCTTAATTTGAGAAGATATATATATCCAAATGAAAAAAATATATAAGCAAACCCCACGAATGAAACTTTTATACCTGAAAGGTTTTGAACCATATACCGGTAGTTTTTGCTATGTCTGTTTGTCCACAAAACTTTAAACTTTCCCATATGTTTTAATGCTTGAAGATCTTTCATATTTCTCTTGAGTATTCCTTGAAACAAGACTTTTCATCTGGATACAAGCATAAATATTACTTGATTGAGCATTCAGTATGTAGTTAAAACCTTTCAAAATTAGATCATGCTTTTGAGAGTAAAAATGTTAGTACCCAAAAAAGTTCTTATCTAAAGAAAAACAGGTACCAAAATATTTTAAAAGTACATGTAGATCAAACTTTACAATGAGTCCAAATCTCTACTACCCAAAAGAAGGATCAAAAGAATAACAGTTTGAAAGCCTGAGGCTTAGCACTTTTTTCTTCATTTTGGGAAGAAAGATAGACAAAAAATTATGCATGACCTCGTGTCCGATTACGAAAGTCTAAATTACTTTAATATAAATGTAGATAATTCATAATTCCAACATTTTTGCTCATTTGCGCTGAAGGCTACAATACATGAACCCATCTTAATTTTATATAGATGAAAAATCCGCTGATGAAAACAAAAATGTTTAAAGCTGACATCACAATAGAGTATTGGCTTCCAGTGTTGTTACGTTGATACTTTTCTTGTATATTGATCTACAGGGATGACACGGGTATTTTTATTTGCTTTAAAAAGTACATATTCCCTGGTAGATGTGTTCTGTACGTTATTGTAAATATACATTATGAACACAGTGCATGGTCTTTTCCACATCACATCCTACATAAGACCTCGACTAACCGCCCGACCCTCGGTTCTACGGCTAATATTGGCACTTGGGCTGAAGCAGGGTGTAGTTTGGAATCGGGAATATGTAAAGAACCTGTTGAAAAAAGAAATGATGCAATAACGTCCATATGTGTAATACTTTTATTAAAAACCAAAGAAATCAAAGTTGATCTTAGTTTTCTTGATTGAGAGTGCAAACTATTGATTATGTATGTTTCTTGGGTATAATTGAAAATGTAGAAACTGAATAGAATCATTTTGGCGATCACTGAATCACCAGGGTCAGGCCACCCTGTCAGGGCAACACCGGAATGTTTACCTTTGCATGATACCTAGAGTGTAGATAACACCCTGTTCATTATTTAATTCGTACTCGATTTTCAACCATCTTTGACAATGATGGCGACAACACTGATTGCAGTGTTGGTGATCTGTGGGACTGCTATATCAAAAACGGAGTCTAAAACTACCAAGTTTTCCTATGTAGATCATATGTTTCATCCTCTTGAAGCAATCGAAGATAAAATTCAGTCCCAGAATGAGCTTACTGCTCTCCTTCAATCACAAGAATTCTTGGATTTTACTGAACAGCTCAACATCAAACGTTCAGTGCTGCGGAAAGCAGCGCTAACTCCAAATAGTACGGCATCGGCGAACGTCACCGAGAGTAAGCCAACACCAGCGGTAGGGAATGGGCTTCTCAATCTTATCGGTTCCCTCTTTGGTAGTGGTAATGCTTCATCTCCAAACTCGAGTCTAGCTGCTGCTCAATTAGGCCAGATAATAGGAGGAGGACTCTCACAACTGCTGGGATCTCTATTGCCAGTTCCCACGCCAACTAATAGCTCCTACAAAAACGATACTGTCACCGTGGGTATCATAAAGACAACACCAAGTATACCACGTTTATCGTCAAAACCACAAAACAGTGGATTTCTACAAAACATAGGGAATATTGTGAGCAATTTTTTACCCAAAAGTAATGCCACCCCGTCAGAGGAGATATTTGGGGGAATCAGAGAGGCTATTTCGGAATCGAACACTTCCGATACATGTAAACAAGATGCTATAAGGGTTGCATATGGTCTGCAAACTCAACAACCATGGGCTTTAAAAAGTGAGTGTTTGCAATTTGTAAAGTTGCGTTATAAATCGTTATAGTGAGTGTAGAGTTTTAAAGGAAGAAGCACTGCATTTCCGCCAAATTACTTTTGCACCGTCAATATTTCATTTTATTTGCATTCTATTGCCACTAAAGTTTTGACATTAAGTCAGAAATTGAAATTACATATATGTTCAAACTGTTTGTTTAGACCCAATGAATTTCTTATATTAACCACCACTTTTTAAACTTTTTTTGACGTTGACATGATCTTCCATTAAGCCGTTTTATTGACAAGAAAGGAGAAGAGAATGATGCAGTGAGATGGTACACGGCAGTTTGTGTATGCATATGGATGATTTAAAATACCTAATCAGCAATGGCATTGTGATCATTCTGATTTTGAATTAAACCAATGCTGTTGAAAATAACAGAATACACCAGTATATAAATGGTGCCTGTTTTGGAGGGTAACAGTTGAAATTGACACCCCAAGGAAAACCATTGTCAACCGACGCGTCAGCGGAGGTTGACAATGGTTTTCCTTGGGGTGTCAATTTCAACTGTTACCCTCCAAAACAGGCACCATTTATTTTATTATACTGAATGTCTTCTTGATTTACTATGTCAGCAAGGCCTAGAAAAAAAATATGTTTGTTTCTGCTTTCAGGCTGAAAAAATATAGGTAAGTAGGTAGGCAAATTTTTTTTTTTTTACTTGTTTAATCAAAACATGTATAGAAGTAACATTAATGACAAAAGAAATGGTGTTTTCAAGCATTTCTGTGACTTAAACTTATAATAGAAAGGTGACTCAAACTACTTTCTGTCTTGAAAAGCTTGCAAAATTGGAGACTATGATTCCCTGGGTGAAATCTTGCACTTCATGGGACAAAAGCATTTAAAAAAATCTTTAGGGTCGGCACTATAAATTAGGGTCGGTCGGGAAAGCGGAAACAAACATATTTTTTTCTAGGCCCAATACAAATCGTCGATAGCCTTTTCGTTCACGTTTAGAAAGCTTTCAAACTCCCCGCTACTTCGAGAAAGATTTACTGACCTCTTTATTGTTTATTTGATACTCTACGAGTCCTTTATCATCTAAAGTTTCGTTATTTCTGCACTGGCAAGTATGTTTCGTCTGTCGTTTGTTGTTTTCAAGTAAGCTACATCGGACGCAAGCTTTTATTGACGTCAAGTTTATTCCGGTTCTTTCAAACGCGCAACTGACGTTTTGAGAATTCTACGGTGAACCGTACGCGCATAATTTCCACGCATGTGGCATTACCGTTCTGTTACCCGTTGCCACGTGTGTTGCTAAGGCTGAGGGTAAGAGAATGGATTGTTAACTGCGTCTAAACCAATCAGATTTTAGTATTTAACATGAAAGTATAATAATATAAGTTGAAGGCTACTATATAATACTTGATACTCGTATCATGCAAAACATGACTACATATTCTTTGCAGTGTTTGACGCCTCAGCAAAGATTCCCACGGATTTGCTGAACTTCGATACCATTTGGCTAGGATCGTACGATGAATGTTACAAAGAATACGCGGTGGCTGGGATGTTTCTCCGCCCCAGCGTCCACCTCCCGGCCGTGAAGCCTCGGTACTGTAAAGTTAATGTACAGCTGCCGATCCCAGGCCTCTCAAAGAGCGTGGTAAACATAATGTGTAACAGTCATTGTCTTAATGGTATTAACTTGCTAATAGTTATGTGAACAATTTAGATTTTGGGTTTTGAAATTTTATTAAAACTACATCGATAAGTTAGAAACTGACTGTGCTGTGTTCTTATTAATCTCTCTGACCCGATTAATAGAATTTTGTTATTTTTGATTCTGAATTGATATTTAAATTTCTACAGCTTAATTTTATACACGTGAGAAATGAGTAAAGAAAACAATCATACTGCACTGAAATGCAAGTGAATATTTTTTTTTTTACAGATAACATCGGGTGCATTGCAGATTGGTACATGTTTACCCAAGTCCTGTAGTACTCAAGACACCACCATTCTCGCTAACCTTCGTAAGAACCACTGTTATAAAACTTAAAAAATCGAAGTTTAGCAATGTTTTTAAATCTGAATGTATGTTTCGCCTTGTTTTTAACCCGACAAGATTGTGTTTTTTAAAGTGTTGAAGTCTCTTCCACTTGGAAATATTTCCTTGTCTGCTTCTTTCGCCATATGTCCATCAACCCCAGAAGAAGTACCGTACGAAACTCAGGACATAGCCATGATGTAAGAATGATAAGTAAATTAAAGAAAGCACATAGGATTACACCATTAATCAAGATATGTATAACAAGATGTGTTTGTGAAACACTATGCGCCCGGCGGCAACAAAGTTCTAAAAACCAATTTTTAGCAAATAGATCACATTCAAGGTCACAAGGTCATTGACCTTGGTGTCAGTTGAAAGTGCGTATTAGTGGAGTAAGCATACCAAATATGAAGTCTCTATCTCTAATGTGTCAAAAGTTATCGCGAAAGTTCGAAAAAGCTATTTTTAGCGTAAAGGTCACAGTCAAGGTCACAAGGTCATTGACCTTGGTGTCAATTGAAAGTGCTTAATTAGTGGAGTATGCATACCAAATATGAAGTCTCTATCTCTCACGGTTCAAAAGTTATGGCGAAGGTTAAAGTTGACAACAGACAGACAAACAGATAAACAGACAAACAGACAGATAGGACAAAAACAATATACGCCCCGAATAAATTCGGGCGCATAAAAAGTGATCAGGGTGTTTTAAAAGTACTTATGGAAGTACCCTATGGGATTTTTAGAGGAATATTTTTCAATTCGAAGAAATTCTTTTTCAATTTATCTGCAGCAACAAGCAGTTCAGGCGCTTCGAATTCTCTTTGTTGCTCATTTATTTTACCATTCGCCATTACATTGTTTTCAGAGTTTTGTTGTCTGTTTTGGGTTTTATCATCGTTACTGGAACAATGTACGAAATTATTGCAATTGAAATTCCAAAGTTTGTCAAAAGTCGTAAGGAAACACCTGATGACACAATTCCAACAACTCTTACTAAAAATGGAACATCGAACGGGGATATTTACACCCTCAAAGGGAGCGCTGAATCCCCTCCAGCCTACGACGAGAAAACGGTGAATATTCCAGTACCTAAAGAAAAGAAGGGAAATACTAGGGAGAAGAAAAGTAGGCATAAAAACTCAGTTTACATGTAGTTGCTGCTAGTGGAAAATGATTGGGATGATAAAATAAATTATATATATTAAGTAAACTTAAGCAGTTTTAAATTGTTAAAAAAATATTAATATTACAGATATCATCGCCAGAATCTTGTTAGCCTGTTCTGTGTATTCTAACGGTAAGAAGATTTTAAGCACGTCACAGCCTAAAGGAGCTCTGTCAGCTGTCAATGGGATCCGATTCCTTAGTATATCCTGGGTCATACTAGGCCATACTTTGGGCACTGTAGTTGCAGTCTCACGTAAGTCAGAAAATGTTTATTGATATGTGGTTTTATTTTACATTAATCTTAGTGTAAAGGTATCTGACATACTATAATTATAAATAAATGAATTCTCTTATTGTCGAATCGTAACGTACATGTAGATTGTACTATTTGTAGGCAACGCAGCGAAATATGGCAAAGATTTTTTACAAAGAACATCAAGTCAGGCCATTGCTAATGCTCTCGTGTCTGTTGATACATTTTTTGTCTTAAGGTGAGTTGATATTTGGACTGTTTGAACTGTATTAAATTAAAAAGTAAACAAAACTTCTTTGCTTGGTTTTTATGTCCAATGTATATTTTATGTAATTTTATAGCGGACTCTTGACCACCTATCTCCTTCTGAAGGAAATGAAGAAATCTAAAGGACGCATCAATTGGTTCATGTTCTACTTCCATAGATACTGGAGGCAAGAACGATAATCTACTCTCACTCATGTCAGAATTAGAATAAATGTATGCGTGTATAATTTTATATATTTTAAAAGAACTATACACAGTTGGCAACTACTCTCCTTCACTTGTCATCAGACGACGATGTAGAAGTTTTACAATATACATTGTAGAAGTTTTACAATATACAATGTAGAAGTTTTACAATATACAATGTAGAAGTTTTACAATATACAATGTAGAAGAACATAATTATATTGTGACTGAGGTTAGGGTATTAGCATCTAATAAGATTACTCAGTCATTGTTTCATGGATTCAAACACCATTGCCCATGTCCTTGACCTTAATTTTTAAGTAAATGACATTGGAGATGTAACAAACCTTTGACAATAAAAGAAACTTAAGGTTAATGTTTGAACTTATTTCAATTAAGGTTCCATGAATATTAATGACTGACTCAAACCTAAGTATGTAAAATTGTAGTCTAGTATATTTTATTATACACGGTGAATGTGAAGACTGACCGGTAGACAGGGGACACTTACTCCTCCTTTGCTCCTGATTCCACCTCTGCTGTTTTTCTTATAAATGTCCGTGTTTGCTCTGCTTTCGATTTTTTAATATGAAATTTAAGACAAAATTAGTACTGTATACCTGGAAAAGGGGTAGTACAAAAGAATGCTCGATATTTTTTATAATTAATCAGAAGATTTAAAAAAAACTTTTTTTTTTTTTGCTTAATTTCTTGCGGGTTTACAATTTTTCTGACCCCCCCCCCCAAATTACAGAATCACGGTGACTTGAGAGAACGTTACTAGAATGATTGTTGAAGAGACTACATGTATATTAAGGTTTATTTCTCATTTAGACTGACTCCAATGTATATGCTTATCATTGGACTGTATACCACACTACTCAACCATGTGATATTCGGACCTTTTCGCCCTCCTGTATCACCCGGCATAAAGTGTGAGGAGAACTGGTGGATGAATCTTCTATACATCAACAACTTTGTCGACAAATCAGACGATTTGGTAACTGCAAATATCCGAGATATATCAATTAAACAGATTGCTTACTTGACTTTTGACATGTTCCTCTTTTTGAAAAAGAACAACATTTTAATGGAGACAAGAGCTTAAAAATGAACGGAAACTTGGTGTACCGACCGACAGACAACAAAGCAATATGCCTTCTATTCGAAGGGAGGCATAAATTTTAATCTTTAACCCAAGCTCTTCTTTTACAGTGTTTGGCATGGTCATGGTATTTGAACAACGATATGCAGTTCTACATATTGAGCCCGCTGATGATTGTACCCTTGTTTTTGTAAGAATTCAGTATACCGGGTAATATGACTGCGAATTATAAGTTTGGGGGAGAGGGGGTATG
Source organism: Saccostrea glomerata (assembly GCA_003671525.1). NCBI lineage: Eukaryota > Metazoa > Mollusca > Bivalvia > Ostreida > Ostreidae > Saccostrea > Saccostrea glomerata. The sequence goes on along the minus strand of PRKT01000011.1, from coordinate 3,335,368 downwards.
TAGAAATGACACACAACATGTCCGGATAGGACCATAACGTTGTAATGGAATGGAGAAACACTGGACGCTCATTCTTGGAACAACGATTATTCAGAGAGAAACATTTGAAGTTCCTATCTCAAACAAAGGTCACATATAACATGCTGGTATGCCATACTCTTGACCAGAAGTCATTTCAATTAATTAATATATTCAAGGTCATTTTTACAAAAATGTTTAATATTAATTCCTGTTCTGACAATATTTTGTACAGTTGTAAAAGCTTACATCCAAGGTCATTTTTACAAGTTCAAGGTTACTTTAAGAAAATCGTTATTCCTCTAGGTTTTGAAATAGGTGAGCTGGGACATAAGAAATAGACAGCATTTTACATGCATGCAAGTCGACAGGGGTAATACGTAATTTACTTTTCTGCAAAGTTGAAGTTTTGTTTTTGTTTTTTTAAAAAAGATGTATGCGTAAAAGACGGAAGGAAATGCCTAATTACGTTCAATCCGTATATATATATAGTAGGTGGTCGTTAAAGAATTATAAATAAAGGACATTAATAGATGCTTTATTAAAAACATTACAATGTATTTTTATTTTTCATTATTGACAGCAAAGAGCTTATTGGAGTGATAATCTCTGTGGGCTTTCTGTTAGCTGTTACTATCGCCTCTGGGGTGATCAGTTACGCCTACAAGATGCCACCCACACCCCTCGGTGGGGGAGATGCAAGCACTGAGTAAGTAGAAACTATGGGTGGAGCCAAAAATTTCAATGTTAAAGTTAAAAAAAATGTTTGAAGGTTCACACACTTTTGCAGGACCTTTTTAAACTTTATGTTTAGCATAACTTTCGAAAGTTTGGTGCTAAAGCTTTAATGCTTCACATATTTTCTTGAGGTATGGTCTTCTCTTAGACCTGTACACGTACATGCAATGAAATATTTTTTGACCTTGGAATTTGATCTCTTGGATTGACGTTAACGTTTAGATATTGACTTGCATTTGAGAAGGTTATAATATTTGCTATGAACAACCAAATGAGGACATCAGTGTTTCCATACACATCTTAATAATTTTATTTCTTTTTTCAGCCCCACTCATTACTTTGCTTTATACTACATGCGACCCTACTGCCGTATGGGACCGTATGTTTGTGGCGTACTCACGGGATACATCCTATACAAAACCAAAAACAAATGTCGAATCAACATCGTAAGTGTTATCCTTTATCAACACAGATTTGTATAATATATAAAGTTTATACAAACCAATATTTGTATCATTTTCAAATAAAAATCTTCCAACCTAAATTTATTTCACATGTTAATAGTCTGGTTGACAAACGTGTCTTCATCCGAAGTTCTTGACAAATGCTATATTTTTCGATGTGGTTTTCTGACATCCGTCTGCCCAACACCCACCCATCCGTTTATTAACTTTGCCCCTTTGTATGTTTAGGTACTGTATTGTGTGGGCTCAGTTTATTTCAAGTAATGCCCCTGAGCATAGAATGGAATAATATCTCTAGGGAAACAAAGACTTTTTAGCTCACCTGAGCCGAAGGCTCAAGTGAGCTTTTCTGATCACATTTTGTCCGTCGTCCGTCCGTCTGTCTGTCTGTCCGTCCGTCTGTCCGTCTGTCTGTCTGTCTGTCTGTCCGTCTGTAAACTTTTCACATTTTCGACTTCTTCTCAAGAACCACTGGGCCAATTTTGATCAAACTAAGTACAAAGCATTCTAGGGTAAAGGGGAATTTAAATTGTTAAAATGAAGGGACATATCCCCTCGCAAGGGGAGATAATCAAGAAAAGAGGAAAATAGGGTGGGGTCATTAAAAAATCTTCTTCTCAAGAACCACTGGGCCAGTAAAGCTGAAACTTATGTGGAAGCATCCTGGGGTAGTGTAGATTCTAAATTGTTCAAATCATGACCCC
>PRKT01000011.1:3303241-3326755 GCA_003671525.1 Saccostrea glomerata | reverse complement strand
CCCCCCCCCCCCCCCCCCCCAACTCGCGATTAGCCCCCACCCCCTTTCAATTTGCTTCTGACGCCCATACTGTGATTTGTTTTTGTTTCCCAAAGACGGAAAACAAAATAGATCACAGCATGGGCGTCAAAAGCAGATTGAAAGTGGGGGAGGGCTAATCATAAGGGGGGGGGGCTAAACCAACAAAAAAAAGGTAAAAAGGCACTATTATAGGCGTCGGAACCGGAGGGGTCGTAACAAACCAAAATAAACAATCCCTCGGATACAATGCAAATGAAAAATTATAAAATACAAATGGAAAAAATAGAATACAAATTAAAAAAATTATACAATACAAATGATTTTTTTACAATATAAATGAAAAATTATACAATACGAATGAAAATTATACAATGCAAATGGAAATTAAAGAATACAAATGAACAATTATACAATACAAATGGAAAATTATACAATACAAATAAAAAATTATACAATACAAATGGAATATTTTACAATACAAATGGAAAAGATCGAATATTGCAACGTTTGACTTGCCATATCAGGGAATCATAGTTCTGCATGTAATTTATATTACTACAAAATAAGAAAAGTACATCATCTCCTCTGTCATATGCATGAAAATAATGGGGGAAATTTAGAAATTATTCTGAAAACTTCGATGCTAAAAATATATCTGAAAATTTTAGAGTGTTGACAGGAGTTCTATGATAAAAATGTTGTTTCTAATTAATCAATGGATTTCTTTGTTAAGTGTCTCCAAGTACAAGGGTGGTCCTGTAATGTAAAATGGTGCGTACCATTTTTAGCTCACCTTAGTCAAAGGCTCACGTGGGCTTTTCTGATCAAATTTGTCGTCGTTGAAGTAATTTTTTTTCTCCCGAAGCACTCCATGGGTCAATTTCAACTATTTTTGGAACAGAGCATCTTTGGATGAACGTGATTCATTCTTTTTTTCAAATGAAAGGTCCCATCCTCCTCCAAAGGGAGATAATTAAGAGAGTAAAAAACCCATTCAGTTAGGTTATTTAAAAATCTTCTTCTCAAAAATCACATTTTTAGCTCACCTGAGCCGAAGGCTCAAGTGAGCTTTTCTGATCAAAATTTGTCCGTTGTCTGTCGTCGTCGTTGTCGTTGTTGTCGTCGTAAACTTTTTCACATTTTCATCCTCTTCTCAAGAACCACTGGGCCAATAATCAACCAAACTTAGCACAAAGTATCCTTGGGTGAAGGGGATTCAAGTTTGTTCAAATGAAGGGCCACGCCCTTTTCCAAGGGGAGATAATCATGAATATGTTAAAAATTAATGGCATTTTTAAAAAATCTTCTTCCCCAGTACCGCTGGGCCAGGAAAGATGAAACTCATGTGAAAGCATCCTCAGGTAGCGTAGATTCAAGTTTGTTCAAATCATGACCCCGGGGCAAGGGTGGGGCCAAAATGGCCGACCCAAGTTTAACATAGGAATATATAGGAAAAATCTTTAAAAATCTTCTTCTCCAGAACTACTGGGCCAGAAAAGATGAAACTCATGTGGAATCATCCTCAGGTAGTGTAGATTCAAGTTTGTTCAAATCATGCCCCCCAGGGCAAGGATGGGGCCAAATTTGCCGACCCAAGTTTTACATAGGAATATGTAAGAAAAATCTTTAAAAATCTTCTTCTCCAGAACCACTGGGCCAGGAAAGATGAAACTCATGTGGAATCATCCTCAGGTAATGTAGATTCAAGTTTGTTCAAATCATGACCCCCGGGGCAAGGGTGGGGCCAAAATGGCCGACCCAAGTTTTACATAGGAATATATAAGAAAAATCTTTAAAAATCTTCTTCTCCAGAACAAATGGGTCAGGAAAGATGAAACTCATGTGGAATCATCCTCAAGTAGTGCAAATTCAAGTTTGTTCAAATCATGCCCCCCGGGGCAAGGGTGGGGCCAAAATGGCCGACCCAAGTTTTACATAGAAATATATAGGAAAAATCTTTAAAAATCTTCTCCAGAACCACTGGGCCAGGAAAGATGAAACTCATGTGGAATCATCCTCGGTTAGTGTAGATTCAAGTTTGTTCAAATCATGCCCCCCGGGGCAAGGATGGGGCCAAAATGGCCGACCCAAGTTTTACAAAGGGATATATAGGGAAACCTTTTAAAATCTTCTTTTCAAGTACTTCAAAGCTATGATTAGTGATATTTATATGGAATCATCCTCAGGTAGTGTAGATTCTAGTTTGTTATAAATAATGAACGCCTGGGGGGAGTAAATTCAAGCCTGATGTGCTCAGGTGAGCGCTGTGGCCCCTGGGCATCTTGTTATAAAGATGCATCCTCGGGTAGTGTACAAATCATTACTCCTGGTAAGGGTGGGTCCACTGTGGGCAATAAAAGTTTTACAGAGGAATTAATACATGTACAATTTTTAAAAAGTGAAAATCTTCTTTTCAAGAATATGTCTGCCAAGATCAGTCACATTTATATATGTATTGAAGTATTTTCAGATCGTGTAGGGCCATATTGTTTTCCAAGCGAGCATTGTGGCCCATGAAAATCTTGTGTTTCTAAATTAAAAAAATACACGAGGCCAGGGAATATGATGTGATCTTCAACATGGTGTTAAGACTGGCTTTTTTGGTAAGCTGAAGGTGTGACTATTTCAGTCATGAAAACTTTAAAATTGGACAAGTTAATAAGCTAATATCTCGTGTAGCCAAACTTTTGTTAAATTGTAATTTAATTTCATCATAAATACATGAAAATAGATATTTGAGTTTGACCTGAGCTGAAAATGCATTGATTTTAAATTGTAGTGTATAGTTTTATGGTGACTTTAAAATGAAAACAAATTATCAGAATAAAGATATGAAAGGCCAAACAAGGCTAACAAGGTTTTCCCAGACTATAATTTGAAATTGTTTGTTCAAATCTTCAGATACTTATCTAAAATTAAGATCTTTGAAACTGAGAGGTGAAAGATCATCCGAGGACAGAGGTGTGAGCGAGCCAGTGAAAGTGTAAGCAATAAAACATCAAACAAATTCCTACACGTCTCTTATAGCCTCCAATAAGGGACATCACTCCTACACAATTAAACAGTTATGCCCCCTGGCAAATTCTGATTTGTATCAACAATTGAGATAGTTTGTTAATTTTATCACACAATCTTATGAAATTAGAGAAGTTTAAGTGTTTATAAAGGAAACTATTTATGACTAGCTTTGGGCTATCTGTGAAGACTTTGAGGTAAGTATTATCTGTTACATGTTAAAATGAGATCTAAGGGTTAATTGTGTGTGTAGATGATGAATTCTCTTAGATAGGATTCAATAGTGAATAAACTTTAGAAACATCATATTACACTTGACATGTATATCTAGAGGAGCCTACATTTGCTAGAACTGGTTAATTATTCTGTGGAATTAAAATATATAGTTTATTCATCTGTGAATGCCAGTACTGTACAGTAAGTTTTATTCCTTAAAATTAAATTAAAAAATGCATTTTATTTAATTTTTGATATCTGCAAATTAAGAAATTAATAAGCTAAACTTTATAGCAAACCTAAGTCTGTTTCGTGATCAGATTCCTTAAGAGACATCAAGCATTTTTTTTCTATATGCAAAAAAAGTTTAGACAAAAACTGGGTGACTGTGCTCTGGCCAACATTGCAATAAGAATTCTTTCTATGGATTTAATAATCGACTTTTAAGCTGGTAGGGATATTAACTTTGATATGCTATTATTGGCCGTATAAAACCCTATTGTAAGAGATTGTCCGGGAAGACGGAGGTGATTTTTGACATGATTATTTTGTGATGAGCGTCTTACACTGACGGACAGTTCCACTGATCGATTGTTTACTAAGTCAACACAGAGTGTTTACCTATAGTATTACTTTCCAATTAGTCCGTGTCGCGGGGGCAGGTGAGGAGGGGGGATAACAAAGTTGGGAGAGGATGAAGACTATCTGCCTCTCTGATCCGGGTTTTATGTGGAGGGCAGACAATAGCCCTGTGAATGACAGTCCCATGTTTTGTAGCCCTGTATAAACACTACCTCGGGTCAGCCGTCAGAGATTTTTAAAAGAACTAGGACCTAATGTCTTCTCTGAATAAAATCTTTAGAGATAAAAGAAGCAAATGGAAATTTTAATTAAAAAATGGTTTTTCATTATACTCAGATGTTTATTTTAAAAAAAATATTTTATTTAATGAAACGATTGGTGGAGGGGTAAACGCATCTTAAGCAGCTTAATGTTATACCCTAAAAATTTACATTTATTGAAATTCTCTGAACTTGATGGACACAGTTTTCAAATCAAGCTCACTCTGTTTACTCATTGAATCAAATAGATCCCCTATTGAGATAAATGATGAATTAGATAATATCCCGATTTAACAGTCACTCACACTGTGGTCAAACTTTCAGAGTCCATTAAAGACAAATTTTTCATTATCTCAGTCTGGGCAATTAGTGGTAAACCCTGTATACAGTAAACCAAACAAGTGGTCACTTAGTGGTCAGTTTAGCGGTCAGTGAGGGACAGACAAGGATCTATAGACGATCACTGTAGGTAGTGGATACCCGAACTGATGCTATCTCTAAATCTACCCTCATCTTAATCTCACCCCAGTCACTGACAGACAAAGCCTAACCCACTATGTGTTGTCATTCTAAAGCTTTACATAGTGTATCAGGTGAAATGTTTCTTCATATAACAAGTACTTTAAAAGATTTGTAAAGATTGACACTTTTGATATATTTGTTTAAATACTTTTTTTTTGCAAACTTTAATCTTCGGATTTGACCCAGAGAGGACATGATCATGTTTTAAATCCCATCTTTTCTGATCATCTCTACATTTATGGGTATATGAAGTGATTGAAGTTTTAAATAAATTGTCAGAAATTTCCTTGACATCTTGTTTGATCTTTGATTTCTGTTTGTGAAATGTGCTATTAAAATTTTCCATTTACCATAAGCAGTGATGCCTGGGCTCCAATCAACAGGTGGGGCTCAGAATGCTGTCTCTTTCATTGAAAGAAATCCCCCAATTTTATAATATTAAATGTTTTGACAGATGTTCAACGAGCCAGCACAATATTATGCAAAAAAAATTTTAAAAAATGATGCAGAGCATATGCTCGTCAAGAAAATCACTTCTTTTTGTGCAACTGACACCTGAGTATCAAATGAGAATAATTGTAATGTTTATACATTGTTAGCCATTGACTGGCTGATGACGGTCGCATGTCTCAATCAGCTACCTTTATATTACAGATCACAGAGCACTGCATTTTAGCCCAGATCACATGACTTCATCCCGAATTTAAATCTCTGTTGACTGCTTCTAGTAGAAGGACACTTTAAATCACAAGAAAATCATCAAGGTAAGTGTTAGCTAAGATATAATTAAATTAAATATTCATCACTCATTGTGGTGTGTTTAAATTGTAATGTACCACAAAAGGATACAAATAATTTTTTTTAAAGGTGGAGTTTTCTCCAATTTAAATCGTAAGTAAACGTAATGATAAGTTTCTGACTGTCAGTATTTATACTTCAGTGTCTTTAAAAATGTCAATTTAAAGTATTGACTTTTAATTAAGATGCAAACTGAGAAGCATGATACTTGTTCAAGTACTGATAATTTATTTCAAATTCAAGCCCAGTTTTTGCTGTAAATTAATTTTATGATAAAAAAAAATTATACATTTTATTTTTTATACTTGAACAATGTATTCATAATTTATCTCAATCAAGCCCCCCAAAAATAATTTATTACCGGGTACACGTAATTTAAAAAAAATATATATCTAAAACTGCATTTATATATGAAAAAAATCTGGATTCAGGCAGATAGATTCGGGGAAAAAATTAATGAATCAAATAGTGTGTCATATTGTTCCTTCAAATATGAGTTGATTAGGTTAGAGTAGTGAAAGGATTATCTCATAAAAGTGTTCCTCATCAGGTCAGGGTGACCACCAGAATTTAATTAAATCTCAGGCTCCCAGCAGGGAGGGGAGATGTATCCATTGTTGTCAGTGTCATAACTTATCCCATTAACACTTTATCCTGTAATGTACATTAAAACTGGTCATATGTACCTGCTTTACCACGGTTAATTAATCAATGAGAGGGCTGGACTCATGAGGTATTTTGTGCAATTTGTTCATTGATTAATTATTAGCAGGGAGTTTGAACTTTATTGACATTTGGTGGATATTAAGTACGGCTGATTTTTTTGTGCGAAAGTAGTATTTTACATGTATGGCAGTATAAGGTTAGATCGTTTCATCTCAATATTTGAACACATAATTGTCTCCAATCATTTTGTCTGATTCTTTTTTTCCCTAGTTTTATAACTGTAATTTTGTGATCCTGTTTCAAAATGGTCAGCTATAATCTTTCTTCATAAAAATTGTTTAGCAGTAAAAGAAAATAATGGTGGCCTTTTTCAGGATTATGTTTCAGTTATCATTATTTTTTGTTTCTCAGTCAAACTTTAGTCATAAATTGATACACCGTACACAGGTAAGGTTTTGTTTAAAGTCAGTTGATTGTTAAACAGGATTTATTTGGATCAGTGGGCAACATAAGAAGTGAAACAATTTACATATAGAATTTGTAACATGGCCATCAGGTGGGCTAAATTTTTCAAGATACCCTTGAACAGGTTGCATGAGGTTTAAGCAGGCCTGGGTGATTTTATGAGATTTTCTCCATTTTTGAGGAACTGAAATGATGGATTTTCAGGCCTGACTTATCTGCATTAGCCAAACTTCTAAGCACCACCTGTTGTTACAGAAAGTCACCAGTCTGATTCAAACAGGTAGCACCACCCACCAAATAAAAATGCCACATTTTCAGGGTTTAATCTTTGATATTAATCAACTAATATAGGGTACATGTGAAGAAAAGTCTACATAAAAAAGGCTTTAAGAGGAAACATCTTTTGATAAAGTATTCATGGACAATGATTTTTTTATGCACTTCTGATAAGTATACTGGTGGACTATGATTTTTGACTCAAAATTAAGTAAAGATGAATAATTCCTTTTATCCCTTTTATTGTTTTATGTAAAAAAAGAATCACTAAAATAAAATAACTCAGAAAACTGTTTTATTTTAAAATAAATTAAAACTTGAACTTCAAGGGGATTTTCCCCACCTGTTGTACAATATTTACATAATATTACAGGACTGTGCTGAGGCTAAATATTTGTTTTATATACCTTGTACATACTAAGTAATTATAATCAAGTTGGTTGCTTTAATATTTCAACTTCCTGGAATTTTAATAAAGTTTTAACCATTTTTAGTTTTCTTAAAGGCCTGAAACATATTTCTTGTTCCTAAAGTTAGACCCTATTTTGGGCTTGACAAATTACTCTAATTTATGGAGCTGAAGCAATTTTATGCTTTTTCCCATTTGTTGCTGAGAGGAGACATTTTGTTCCTCTGAAGCACAGTGGCACCAGTAAATAAAGGCCCCTCCCAGGAACGGGCAGATTTATGTGGCTACCTGGTCCAAATGGCTAAACCATCCAAAAATAAAGAAAAGATCCCTTGTTATGGCCAACAAGTGTTTGTGGAATCCAGAATCGGAGTTAAAAGCAAAAATAACAAATAAAGCCTACCCACAGTGAATAGGAAAGATTTATGATGATTTGTTTTCAATATCACAGTTGGTTTAAGAAAATGAAATTGAGGGGCACAATTGAGAGAGGCCATATTTTAAAAGCCCACAAAAGATAGCTATTGACATATTTGGGATGATAATATCGAGTTGTACACCCATTAAACTTTTTTATTCTTCAATTAACATCCTCCCATAATCGGGATAATGCAGCATTAGCAAGAACTGAAACAAGATAGGTTGAAATATTTGTGGCAAGTTTGCTCAGAGGAGCAAATTTTTTAATGAATTTTTTTAAAATAAATATCTGATATCTTTGAAAAAATGTTTTGCTAATAGGAGAAGACGTGTGACCTCCTCCATCAATTGATTAGAAGGGTACCCATGTAATGTATACTACAAAGTAAGGATCTCTTTATGCAAGAATTTGGCTTCAGGATTGAAACATTGTCAAGTGTTTAAATTTGTTCAAAGATTTTGAATATTAAATTACGGTCAGTTAGTCGTGATCGTTAGCTGTAAGTGACAGGGAATAATTAGTTTCCCTGCTTGATATTAATGGATTGATTCATACCAAGGCTGAAGAAATAGCTACATATTGTGAGTTTATAGGTAAAACAGCTCTAGGGAAACTGGACTCATTCACACTGCCAAGACTTTCGGGGATGATCCAAAGGATTGAGGGTCCCTGTCTGTGACTCACGGACACACACAGACCACGTACAAAAACCCGCCTAACACTTCTCCCCTTTTATCTCCTGTATGATGAATTAGTTGTGTTAAAATCCTTTCCATTTTAAAGGTATACTTTTGGTGAATTTGACAAGGGCCCCATTTAGATGAGTAATTACAATGTCATTCTTAGTTAGGGGACAACAGGTTTAGCACCTTATAAGGCAGCTGGCAGCTTCCTCTATTTAGAAAAACAGATGAATTTGGAGATTGGTTACTGATAACATTTAAGTTCCTCACAAAAAAAATTGGATCTGAGACCATTTGCAGGATAAAGCTCACAGCTTGATCAGACTTTGCAATTATGACACGTATTGACAGCAGTGGTGGTCACTTAAATCAAGTTGAAGTATTTTCATCCATTATCGCATTTATTATTGATTGACCAAAGGATTCAAGTTAAAATGCATGCTCTATATATATTGTAGCCAAAAGCAAAGCACTTACATTTTGTCCTTGTTTGACTTTTAAATTTCAGGATTTTGTCGGGATAATTGTTTAAAGTTTAAAGAAAGGTAAAACCATTTTTCATTACCATGTAAACACTGTCAAAATTTTTTTAATGAAAATATTTTTTTTTTTCAAATTGAAGACAAAATGAGGACAAAATGATGGATAAAAAAAAATAATGGGAGCTTAATTTCCAACCTAATTTACATGAAGTTTTGACAAGCAACTTATAACATCATTAAAGATCAAAAGGCTATAAAAGTGGAAACTTGTTTGGGAGAAGAAAATTTAATGAGATGTGAAAATATTTAAAGAAAGCCAGGAGCACTTAGCTACTTTTGACATTCGCCTGGTAACTCCCTCTGCCTCATTCATCCAGGGAGTTTTCAGATATTTGTTAAAATTGCCTGCTTGATTTACTGTTAATGAAAATTAAGTCCAAATGACAGGTCCTCTGGAGGACGGCTTAGTCCCCATTGATAGCACAACTTGGTCTAACTGCTGGACAAGGATTGTCTGCTAGTAATTGGGTAGAAAATCTGCAGGTTAGTTTATTTTGTGTCCGCTGATCGGAGGTAGATTTATCAAAACAATCCCACAAAACATCATTGTGTTAGCACCACGGGATAACTATATTCGGACATTTGATTCTTCGTGTTATGGGATTCCCGCATTGGTACAAATCTAGTCCCAGCCTCCGGCAATCGATTAAAAAGGGGAGTTAACTCTGTTATACCAGGGTCAAGTGTTTACTTTTGTTTGATGTCTTTCATTTCACTGACTCAGGAGAGATTTTAAAAGTTGATCTGGGATTTATTTCATTTTTTTTTTTGAGGTCTGTAGAATTTAACATGCTATAAATTTGAAAGATAGAAAATGTTCATCTCAAGCATTTTCTTCTTATATAATAATTATTCTTGTCTACTAAGGAGGATCAAGTCTTAAATTACTTTACAAGTAAAAAAAACAACATAAAAGTCTTGGCAGAAAAAATATAATTTTATTGACAAAATTAAATAAGAAAAATTATTTAATAAAAATTTTTTTTATTGCTTTCAAGATATGATGCATGTCAATAAAATCTTTATTTCAGCATAAATTTTGTTTGCATGCATACACTGTGGATTTTGTGTAAAATGATTTGATGGAGTTGTATATATAGTGAAATAATATGGCAATCTGAGATCATTAAACATGCAAGATTAAATAGTTTTGTTTGCCCATGTTTGCATGAGTTCATAAAATGTGGTCTAATATAACAATTTATTTAATTTAAACACACATTTAAACATCTAATCCTTAATCCTTTCCCCTTACTTTGCTTGCATCTGTTAGAAATTGCAAGATTATCACCCAAACATTAGATGTGTGTTAAGAATTGGTCATTCAAGCAGTCCCATTCAAAATCAAAGGGAAATAACTAGCACCAAATAGAATAACAAGATCAAAGAGGTGAAATGTTGGTATTAAAGCCCCGTGGTCATAAGAAAACATGATTCCTATCTACTAAAGAGAATGTGTGAAAATGAGAATTAAGTATTTCAGTAATTAAAACACAGTTAAACTGATACCTTTGTAAACAAGCCTCAAGGTAGAACTTTATTTCCTGTAAAAACATGTACAAGTACTGTTAGGGAATAATAACAGTTACTCTTCTTAGTGAAATAATTTGAATTCATGAAAAAGTTTAATATAATTTTGTGAAAATTCTGCACACTTCTATAATTAAACAAATAGAGAGAGAGAGAGAGAGATGCATGTACAAGCAATCATAATTAGAGATGAGGACATTATATATTGTATTAACTAAATGACAAAACAAATCTAATATGCAAAAAACATCAGTTTAAAGTAAGTGTAAAATGTGTATTACAGATATTTTCAATTAAAGATATCATGCCAAAGGCATTTTACTATGTGTTTTACACATTACATTATAATTTAGTCCCAGTATAATATACTGATGGGTGTTTCTCTGTGTTATATGGGTGTTGTTTATGTATTCCTTTGAGGACTTTTGTTTATATAGTTAGTAGATAGTACTATTTTGTTCATCACCTTAGTACAAATGACAATGGGGTAACTTTTATGTAGTACTGAGTGTTTGTCTGTAATAAATTACCACCACAGGGCCAGAGTTTGTCACTAATGGCCATTACTGTAACTCTGTGATTGATACATCATAAGGCCTCCCAAATAGACTAAGGGGGGACCACTACACCCCAGTTCACACATTGTCACACCAAACATCGACCCATTACAAAATATTGTCCAGTTACACCCATTTATCACACTAATGGCTGCATGATCACAAGGGTTAGTCATTTGGACAAATTTTGGCCAGGTTGAAAGTGGATTGCAGACCTTCTCTCAGACTGCAGACTTTCTCTTGAGGACTCTATTGCAATCTGTCCGGTCTATAGGTATTGAAAATCCATCTGCTTTGACCAGCGTGTTAATCAGATGTCCAGTTCAATTGTGTCCATAATAAGAATTCCAGGACCATCTGAGATATTGCTAGTGGCCAGTTTTGGATAATCAATAGAGATGGCGAGCCTGGGACTAAGATAGCAACAGATTTCTCATCTCCTGGCGAGAGGGTAATTCTTATTGGTCATTGAGTCCATTGTCACTGATTAACTTTATTATCTTATAAATAGTTAATGAACATTTCTATTGTTCTGTGCAGTATGTTACAGGGTAACTTATGTGTGTTGCACAACAACCAATTACTTATCAGATTACTTAATATTAACATGTAAATGTTGAGCATTATAAATTTTTTCATTGATTAGATTAATCAATTTCATTTCAAATTGAAATTTGTTAATTTAACAAGAAAGCTCTGGATATAAATTGAATTGTTATCAGCTTTTAAAGAAAATTCATAAGATAGGAATTTCCAATATTCTTGCATTGTTCAATATTTTCTAGCCCTGTCTGTTTTATAAACAATCTGACATGTGTATGCCACTTTGTGTTATAAATCACCCAGAAAAAGCAATCCTTTAAACCCAATACAGCCTGATGAAGTCCTATTAATTTAATATTTCAGTCAATAAAAGTGGTTTTGGCAGCACTATTTTGTTTTTATTGGAAGTCCATTAAGTGCCTGAAATTTAAGTGAAGGGGATTTCATGTAAAATACAAGCATCTTGATAATATTGAAGTTTTTACAAGGCATTGGGTAAATGGTTGTTGAAATATTGAATTGCTTGAGCTGTCCTAAATTTGAAGAGATTTTGTATCATTTCTCTTTTTTATATCCATTTAGTCATTTTGGAACTATTTTGATTAAACAGATGAAATTTTTTTGGTCAGAAAAATTTAAGCATGTTGCAGGTCAATTAAAGAAATAATTTGAAGAAATTTCAACAAAAAATTTAGATGAAAAAATATGAACGAAACAGAGCATATAAAGAAATTGTATGATCATGATGTTTGGAAATAATTTTTTTAAAATCAATTTTTAGCAATTTTTCATGAGAATTTAATTAAAGATAAATTAGTGTTAATTTTTCCATGCCTTATTAAGGTTCAAATCAAATTCACTTGAAATTTATCTTTGAAGTGGACAGAATGTGTAAAATGATTTGTATAATGTGCTAATTCCTGGTGTTAATTGTTTTAATATAATTCATGGTCCTCTAACCGTGTGAGTTATTTATAAGGTGTAAAATTAGATTACCAGTAACCTGTGGCCACAGGTATGGAATATATTTCTCACCTGGTCAGTAACAGAATTTACATGCAGTGGTTAATTGCTTGGTAAATAAAACACCTCGGACAATTGAAGGTAAAGTCTTCCCCACATTTAAGCTTTTATTTAGATTGTTAACAACAGATTTTTCATACCTTTTGTTGTCCAATTTGAAAATATTGACAAATGAACCTGTGAAGGGGGAGGGCTTTAAATCAGAGATTTTTGTTTTTGGTCAGTTGAGTTATCCTCCGGAGTGGGAGAACGGTGGGGTGTTTTTACTTCTGAGGGTCAGCTATTTACTGTAGTGTTTGTATTTCTAAGAACAAGTGGTTTCAAGGGTCTGGGAGATTCCGTAAGATTTGGTAAGTGTAGATGAAACTATTTATTTTTAAGAAAAAGCCTGACTTTTCCTTTAAATATATCATGATCTGACATTTCTCTGGTGGTCCACGAGGCAGGTAGGCTGAATAAGAAAAGGATATATGTAAATTTTTTTTTTAATCCAGTTACCTTAATACTATATTAAATATTGAAAAGTAAAAATATATATCTATACGTGTATAGTTGTAATCTTGACAAAATCAATTCTGATTGAGTGTTAATAACTTGTTTGTGAAAATACTAGTACTTTTTGTGATTTTTTTTTATGGAAATCAATGCATTAATTCAGATAGGCTGCTGTAGATGCAGAAAATTAGTTGGAATAAAATTTTGATTCGTGATCTAAAATGGTTTCAAAGAGATTTGATTTTGTTGTTTCACATGTTACCATATTCATTTTTCACAATTATAAAAATTTTGTTTGGGATTTCATGTTTCTTAAATTCTAACAAGAAAATGAATGAAATTTAATTCCTAACAAATATATCAGCTTTTAAAGTATTTATTTAGTTATTTTCTTTTTAAAAAAAAATAGTTAAATGTTTTATTTTATACTTTTTGTCAGTCGATTGGCATACAATTTTAGAAATATGTTTTATTATTGAATTGAATTGACTACTCAAGGATGCAGCTAAATTAATTCTTAAATAAAAATTAATATTTCAAATCAAGATAGGTAATTTTGATATCTATTAAAAATATATTTAAGTCTGTTACAAAGCTAAATTTCTTGATCTAAAAGTATGGATTTAATTTGAGAGATGGGAATGTTTTGAATTAAAACAAAAATCATGAGTTTATAAGGAAGGAATCTTAATTAAGTTCTCAGTGATGTATGCTCTGTGTGTATATGACAATTTCCTAAGACAGTCTTTTCACGGAGGATATTTGGGTCTAAAATTTTGGTCCCGGGAGGATGTTTGTCCCCCTCACAGCTTACCTGTCTGTTATCTACATCATTACCTTTCATCAAGGTAAACAACCCCCGGCCTTCAAAGCTCCCCCTCTGATGGGGTGCCAGGTAGTTATCAGTTATAGAGGAAAACTTCTATCTCGTCCCTGATAAAAACTCCTGTAATATGTAATAATACCAATCTGTCTCCGTGATATATTGGGAGGAGGAATAAATAATGACCCTGTGGCTTTTTATGGCTGCTGATGTGTAAAATCACATCCCAAATTTGTATATTGTGATCAGATTAAACAGCAATGGGAAGAAAAAAGACCTTGTATTAAATCTAATTTATTCTTTGTGTAGGGCTTGTCGGCTTCATGTATGAGACAGAGGTCCTTTAATCTCTGCTCAGTCTATTTGACCAGTAAATATTGTTCCCTCCTCTCTTGATAAATTTCTTATTACATGATATTGACACATTTTCTATTGAAAGTGACACCCGCTAGGAGAGATGAGAAACGCCGACTAATCACTGGTCGTTCAGGAGTAATAGCGACTGGGTTGGTATGTCCCTCGCAAAGTAAACGGAGAGATATTTGGCCGTTACTTTGTCGTGTAAATTTAGGATGTTTGGTAGATTCAGAGCTGGGTATGTCGTCTAGTGACAATGGTCCGTGCTGCTATGTACTCTGGCGTGCAGGCTTTCCCCCTGTTTGGATATTTTATCCGCTGGTCGTACACTGTAGTAACCTATACTCCACGTATACATTGACAGGGGTTATAGTTAAGCTTGTTATAGGCGTGAATCAGACCTTTTTGATACCCTCCAAAGGTTTTCTATTTTCACTCTTGTGTGCAAGTGATATTCCTTATCCTATCATCAAATGTTACATGGTATTATCTCAAAACAATACGTATTACTAACTCTGAATCGTATTTCACATTGCTGCCATTAATGGCGATTATTTTACTTTTTTGTGTATGGATACATTTTTTCCTTTTCATGTTTATAACAGACAATATATAGGACAGAATTTGTGTATGTAATTTACCTTACTGTGACTAATCACTCTCTAATTTTACAGGTAACCTCAAGGGAATGGACAGTTGGTGAGACTGTATCTCCTAAAATTTCGTAGATGAAATGAGCAGCTCATGAGCCAGGGATAAATACAGACCACACTGGGGTTTAGAATTTTTTTTCGAGATGGCAGCGCTTGTCTGTATGTGCCTTTTCCTAGTGGCTGTATTCCCAGTCTCCTGTGAAATAATTGTGACTATGACGTTAAGAGAAGAGAAACCTGTCTCAACGTTAGTTGGAAATATAGCTAGCTTGAGTGACCTGCAGAGAAATATGACACCAGAAACTTTCCAGAGTCTGCGATACAGCTTCTTGGATCAAACCAAAGGAGACAATCTTTTCCGTGTTGATAATGAGGCTGGAGATTTGTTTACTAATGCAGTGATTGACAGAGAGAATGAATGCGGATTCAACCAGGATTGCACTTTCCAGTTTGACATTGCTGCTCACTCTTCCATTAACTCTAGATTTGAAATAATATCAGTGAGAGTGATTCTTTTGGACATCAATGACCATACTCCGATGTTTCCATCTTCAGTTGTGAACAAGAGTTTGTCGGAGTCTGCAGTGATTGGGTCCACCATACAAGTAGACGAGGCAACAGACCTTGACTCTTCGCCTCAGAATGGAATCAAAAGTTACTCCATGCTCACTACGAATTCTCCATTCTCCTTCAGTGCCTCTAAAGTAAGTGATGGATTTGCTCTACAACTGGCACTGAACTCAGCCATAAACAGAGAAGAAAGGGATAATTATGAGTTAAAGATCATAGCAGTGGATGGTGGGTCCACTCCTAGGACTGGAACTCTGACCATCAGGATAGAAGTGACTGATGAGAATGACAATGCCCCACAGTTTGACAGACAAGTTTATGACATCAGTTTGAGGGAGGATAGGGACGTGGGCTTCCAGGTGATCCAGCTCTTAGCAACAGATGCAGACATCAGGCAAAATGGACAAATCACTTATAAATTCAATCCTCGACAAAGTTTCATAGCAGAAATCAGTCAATACTTTGCAATCAATGAAACTACTGGCAAAATTAATTTGAAAAACAAGATGTCGCAAAACACTAGGAAAAATTACAATATAACTGTGGATGCCAGTGACTTAGGTCAACCTCCAAAAGTTTCCCAGTGTGTGGTTCGTGTTTCTATAATTGATGTTGGAAACAACAGACCTTTAGTACGGATAACTTTATTATCCACAGGCAACACTGGAGCCGTGAGCGAGACCTCTAGTGTTGGTACAGTGATAGCCCATGTGACTGTGGAAGACACTGACTCTGGATCTAATGGTATTGTGACCTGTAAAATTCTCTCTGAGGAGTTTCAGCTACAAACTGTACTAAATAAAGGTTACATTGTGGTCATCAACAAATCCCTGGACCGTGAAATCTCTGATAAATACAACCTCACTGTAGAATGCAGTGATGAAGGAACTCCACCTCTTTCCACATTTTCTACATTAGAGGTTCCAATCTCAGATGAAAATGACAATGCTCCTGAGTTTTACAAGAATATATATCAAGCCTCTATTAGGGAGAATAATGCCTTTGGGGATGGAATCACCCAAGTTCTTGCCAGGGATCAAGATATTGGAAAGAATGCTGAACTTAGATATGTTTTACCCCCTGACTCAAAGGAAAAATTGGCTATCAATGAAGAAACTGGAGTGATCACAGCAAACTATAGGTTTGACAGAGAAGCCATGTCATCATATTTCTTTCACGTCCTGGCCGTTGATAAAGGGAGCCCCTCTTTGACTGGAACTGCTACAATTCAGCTAACAATAGTGGATGAAAATGACAACAAACCAACATTCAGTGTTCCTGTATTTCAGTTTTTCGTGATGGAGAACATGGGACCTCAGCTTAAGGTTGGCTCTCTCAGTGCCTCTGACCTTGATGAAGGTGACAACCAAAAAATTCTGTTTGATTTCCACCCAACTTTCAAAAATCTTCCCAGCAGTCAACTGCCATTTGAGGTTTTACCATCAGGGATAATTTCTACAAAAAGAGATCTAGATAGAGAGGACAGAAGCAAGTATTCCTTCGATTTAGTGGCAGTGGACCAGGGAACTCCAAGATTAACCAGCACATGTCGAGTGGTTGTGTATGTAGCAGACCAAAATGACAACAAACCTTTCATCACCTTCCCATTGTTTTCTAACCAGACTGTCTCAGTGTCTTATCAAGCTAACGTAGGTACAGTTATCACTCAGATTCGAGCTTACGACCTTGATGAAACAGGACCAAACAGTCATCTCAGGTACTCCATCTCAGCTGGCAATGAGAAGGATATCTTCTCTATTGGAGAAACCTCAGGCAACATCTACCTCAAGAGAACTTATGAAATAACTGAAAATACTCCATTTAAGCTCAGGATTAACGTCAGTGATATGAATGTCTCACATATGAAGTCTTCGTTCCGTGACTTGACCGTTGTTCTAACTCTTCCTACCGCGAGTCCTCAGGCTTTGGAAGATGGAGGAACAAAGAATATCATTATCACCATTGCTGTTGTTGCTCTCACCATCATTCTCTCAGCTGTCATCATCACTGTCATCATCATTCTCCGGCGCAATGACCAGAAACTGCTCAAAAGCAAACGCTCAGATGACATAGTTAAAACAATGTATGATGCTGCCATCCCTGGGGACTGTTCATCTCCAAATATGGAAAAGAACCCCAGTGACATGGTGACCAGCATTGTAGACACACCCCGCAAGAAAAAAGAGGTCAGCTTCACCTTTGACGTTGAAAGTATACAGCTATTTCAGGGAAGCCAATCAAATCAGGAAAAGGTGTGTTTTACATATTAATTGATATTATTTTATTTTATGTTGTAAAGCATAATCATACGCATAACTTAAAATTAATTATTAATTTCATATGAATTCTTTTGTTTCAGTGGAATTATGGAATAATGTAAATTTAATCTATTTTTATGTATTTTTTCAGAGAGAGGAAATTTCTAACAGCAAGCAGAATAATATGAAAGCCCTCAATTCATCACTCCTAAACAATCTTGGAAGATCTCATATTCAGGTAATAATCATTTAATGTTATGATAATGAATAATAATTCATTTTGATGAGTTCGTCCCCTCCCCCTTTTTCAAAAAGAATACACTTAGAATTCTATGTTTTGTTTTATAAAATACAAGCAGTATAGATTTTTTTAATACTTTTTCAACCTTACCTTTTATTAGCAGCATCACCTGGATAATATGAGTGATTCCTCAGGGGAGATAACTGCATCTGATAGTGGGCGAGGAGGCAGTGACCTTGACCTCTCACTTCATCTATCTAAATCAGGTAAATATATATACAAACTTTTAAATTCTGCTGAAAAAAAAACTAATGACAAAATAATGAAAAATGATATTATTTTTTTTTTGTCTTTGATAATAAACCAATATCCCTATTTTAATGAATATGCTTTATTTAATTTTCAGAAGAAAGACAAAACAGAGGAGAATTTAAACTCAGAATGAATTCAGATCAGGGGACCAGGCCATATGGGAACCAGTATGAAAATATAAACTATGTGAATACTCACCATACAAAGAACAATAATCAAAGGGAAGCAATTCCTGCCAGACCCCCTAGAGGGCACTCAGACAATAAAGTGTACCTTTCTGAAGAAGGTTCCTCATCAAAGACTGATTGCTTTCCATCCTATGTATAGAGAGTTAACCATTTGACTCAGTTGGGTCAGTTGTTAAAATTGTGCCAAATACTATGTTTACTTGTCTCATAGCAATTGTTGTATGCAATCATTTTATTGAAAACCCCAATTTGTGTTTTGTACATAGTGATATTTATGTACATGTAACAGTTATGTGTTCAACTGCTGAACCAGATTTTTTATTTTGATGACAAGAAGTGCTCTGTACAAAATAAATAATTATATTTGGAATTGTTGTATTTTCAATTTAGAAATGCGGTTTAATATGGAAATGTTTGAGCAATACATGTACAAATACCAGTACATGTATGAGCACTAATTTTTTAAAAAAGGCATGGCATATTAATATAAAAACAGTATCTTCAGTAAAGCAAATACATGACTAGTATCATGTGATGAACAAGATAGGGTAAGGATCAATTCAGGCCCCTTACATGTATTTAATGTAAAAATAAAAACACTGGTAGATTTTTAATAGTTTGTAGTAAAGTACTTAAAATGATGCTTGCTCTAAAACCAGCACTTATTTGGATTCAGAGCTTACATAGAGATCACAAGAATTTCATTTTACCTAAAATACTTTTCTCTTCAGAAAACATAGAGCACAAGCTTGCCTATCTGAGATTTTTACACATAAACTGAATCCGATACTAGTGTATAAGATATATAAATTTAATAGATATGCAAGCGTGTGATCTCTGTTTTCCAAAACAAAATGAACTTAGAACAAATACTCATTTTGTGTCGGGTATGACAACATGTTTTTTTTTATAATCTATTGCATCACTCTTAAAACACCCAAAATCAGGGACCAACAAGCAAATTCAAAGAATTGTGGTCCTCCACTTTCGGTGTCTTTTTGGGTGAGATGTCATTTTTTTATGACTTTTTGTGTCTAATATGAACGCCCTATCATAAGTCATCTATTTAGAAATTATTACTGAACTCCAAGGTTAAGGTCAAAGGGTTAACGTTCTTGGTATCCAATGAAAAGTCTTGTCAAAAGGATTACATATGTGAAGTATGAAAGCCCTAGCCCTTACCATTCAAAATTTATTGTCAAGGTTAAAGTTTTCTCATAAGTACAAAAATCTCCGAGGTCAAGGTCAAAAGGTCAAGGTTGTTGGTATCAAATGAAAGGTCTTGCCACAAGGAATACATATGTGAAATATGAAAGTCCTGGGATCTACTGTTCAAAAGTTGTGGCCAAGGTCAAAGTTTTTGAAAAGTAGGTCAAACTCCAAGGTCAAGGCCCAAGGGGAAAAGATCTTGCTATTCAATGAAAGGTCTCATAAGAATTATATAAATGAAGTATGAAAGTCCTCGCCCTTACCATTCAAAAGTTATGGTCAAGGTTAAAGTTTTTTCATAAGTACAGAAATCTCCATGGTCAAGGTCAAAATGTCAAAGTTGTTGGTATCCAATAAAAGGTCGTCTTGCTACAAAGAATACATATGTGAAACATGAAAGTTCTAGTACCTACCATTCAAAAGTTATGGCCAAAGTAAAAGTTTAGAATTTTTGTGTAAAAGTGAGTCAAACTGCAAGGTCAAGGTCAAAGGGTCAAATTTGGTAGTACCCAAAGAAAGGTCTTATCACAAGGAATACACACATGAAATTCATAGCTCCACTAAATCAAAAGTTATGGGAAAGGTTAAAGTTTTTGTGACGGATGGACAGCTAGACAGACTGACGGACAGCGAGACAGACGGACAGACAAATGAGATTTAATGTCCCCTTGCTTTCGCGAAAGCAGGGGACAAAAAGGAGTTTTAGCCTATCTTGTCCTTTGAATTCATTAGAGGGGAGATACATGGCAAAATTTGCCGCATGTTATGATGCTCAAAATGATACTCAGAACAAAATCAGTCTGGATACCATGAAAAGTTAAATTGGGCAAGAAATACGCAACTCAAATTCAAGAAGGCAGATATTTTTTTACTGCAATATGCACAAATATCTTACAGAACAAATCAAAATACCTAAATATACATAAAAAAGAGAATTGCTTCATACATTGATTATCTGGACAAAAAAGTTTAAACCGAACAAAGATATTTGCTTTATACTTTACATATAGATTATTCGAACACATCATAGAAAATCATAACTCAACGCATGTTTAAACTGAAAGTCATAACTGGGCGTGTATTAATTTCTTCTTTGGCGGCGTTTTATCAATGACAGAGCTGCATCTCTGAGGCTGTATCTTCTTATTCCTGGTCCTTCTGACATCACTTCCGGTCTCAGAGCTGTTCCGGACTGAGCTTGAACACCCATCCGAGCACGAAGTTTGTTCATTAAACTCTGGGAGTTTCCTGAATATGAAATATAGAAAAGTTACAAAATATATTATTTTATACAAACATTTATTTTAATATATGTCTTATTAAAGTACTCGTGTTGTTATTTTTAACATTAACTCTTCATAGTACCGGGTATTATTCAGAGTAGTGTAATTCTGGTTTTGTGACGTCATACCTGCTGCTAATTCGTGCATCTGCCCTTGTAAATCGCAAGATTGATAAGTTTTTTCTGATACATTCATTTGCAATTCCTTAGAATCCAACTTCTTCTCAATTGCGATCTTTTGCTTCTCCTCCTCGGATAACTCGATGTTGACGTCATCAGAACTAACGTCATCCGTGACATCGTCAGTAACATCGCTGGACTCCTCACTATCTGTGTTGTTTGACATAAGTCGCTCCAACTCTTCTAGTTCATCCTTGTCCCACAATTCACGGGGAATGGCAATGCAAGAATTCTTCGCACATCTAATAGGCAAAACTTAGATTAATATTCATTTGTTTTTTACCAACTTTCTCAATAATGCAGGGCTCGAATGGGACGTTAAACAATATACAATCAATCAATAATGCAGGAAATGTTTAGTGTGTATATATGTAATACCTGTGAAGGTGCGTCCCACCAACATGATCATAAAGTTCTCCTATCGATGTTGCATCTTCTGATTGATCGGTGAATCGATCATCGCGAATCACCAGATTTGTGTGACGACTGGTGCGATGCAAGAGTGTCCCAGGCTCATCTTTGGGTCGTAACTCTTGCTCTAAAATATCATTTTCCTTTAACAACGCCTTCCTTGTACCAAGGAGTTGCCCGATATCATCCTCAATGTCTCTAGACATTACTTCTAAATTGATGTTCTGTGGAAATACAAAATTTAAAGGCTTTTTCTTTATTCCTCTTTTTACAACTATACATAAAGACCCCCTTCAATCCCCCAAAACAACACAAAACAAGTACAAAAAAAACCCATCCATGCAAGAAATAAGCCAAAACAAAAACATGCAAATTATTGTGGTATGTGAAATCTTTACATCTTCTCTCAGTTCTCGAATCTCGCGCTTCATCTCCAGGTACTTGATCAGCTCTAAAATTTCTTGATCCTCTGCATCAGCTGAAAGAAAAGAGGGGGATATTAACAAAAATCTTAGGGTAGAGAGTACTGTACTGTTTAAAATGTTATGTGAAATGTTACCCGGATTCAGCTGCATGCTGCGCATCTTCAACAGAGCCATGTTCTGAACATTCTGAATCTCTAACTCATAGTGCCTCCTCTCCTCGCTGTATTTCTTGATGTCTTCTTTTATTTTGTTCTGAAATCCATAAATGTTTTAAGTAAGAAAACAGCCTTGGAAATGTGAATTGTAGGGATCAAATGCTGTATTTTCTTAAGGAAAAGTTCGTGCAGAACCTCTTACTTCAAAAATATTTATTTTAATTCAATTTTTATAAAATATTTAAAATAAACAATGTAAAATGCTCAACATTCAATAAAAAAAAAATAGCTCAAGAACTCATAAAGAAGCAAGATTTATGAGGGAGTTTTTCTTACGGTTAAACAAATTTTACAGAAAATATAAGAAAATCTGCACATTTATTAATTAAAATTCATATCTTGGAATTTTAGACTCTCATGCTTTTACTCGATTATTTTCCGTAATGAGGTGCTAGGAATATTAAATCAGGTCTCAATTCATAATTTTAGAACCAATTTTACACCTTCCCTCAACAAATCTTGCCGAGAAGTGAAGATATATTGAAGAAGTCAAGACAATGTTTACACTTTTTTGGTATGAAAATTGCCTATTTGAATCAAAATTTACATCACAGACGCCAACTTCTTCTCTCAGCATTTCAAACTGCTCGATACTTGTGACTTACCGGCAATTAAGTCGTAAAAAGTTTGATATAAGAAAATATTTTATTGCCTATTCAGATTTTCATGCCCTAAATATGTTACTTTTTAGTGCAAAAAGGTCGCACAATAATTTACGCGCATTAATTTGCAATATTTGTTTAAATATGAATATTATTCAAACTATTTTACGTAAAATAAGATAATATTTGTTGCCACGGTTACATATGATAAAATATGATAAAGGTTGAAGTGATTAACCAAAGAGTTAAAATTTAAGTGCAAGTTAATTCTTTAAAGAAATCCTTGATATAACATACAAGTGACATACCTTATTTCTTACCCATTCATCATGGTATGAAGATTTCAATTTCTGAGCTGTATCTTTCAATTCCTGAAGACATCGGAGTTTACGGTACAAATCGCAGCGGGTATAATCTGTATGGAAATTAAGGTACCCTGTACTCTATGTTACTTGAAAACTTAAAGCTTATTATATTATTATTTATACAGATGGTCAGTTTTTACCATAAAGTTGGAGCTCAGTCTTTTCCTCCTCTGTGAGATTTTTCTCTATCAGAGCATTCTCCTCTTCTCCAATTCTGGGAGTGCATTGGTTGGCTAGCAACTCCTCTTCTTCATTTAAAATTGCTGTTAAGAACAGATACTTAATTTTTGCAAAAGATTTTCCTTACATACATAACACTACCCGCACGCGATATATTCAACCACAGGTTCTTGTTCAACCACAGGTTCTTGTGGACTGGACCCCCCCCCCCCCCCCCCC
>PRKT01000011.1:3278525-3303029 GCA_003671525.1 Saccostrea glomerata | reverse complement strand
ACTAGACAGTGATTCCTTAAGATGTTCAAATGGTTTAGTTTTAAAGAAGTAAATCATTCCAGGGATTTACGCCATTTTACGCAATAAGTCACAAATGTAATATAAAAATAACTGTTTTAATCTTTTTGGGGATACCGGTATAACTGTAACAAACTAGTGCTATAAATTGGTACGATATCAAATCTTCTCAACTTATCAAGTGGTCCCTCGGCCTTTATTGTATTTTATCATATTATATGTACTAACCGTATTTACGTCCCGATAAAGATAAATATAATGTCTAGTTTCTTAAATATCATATAAATAAATGGTATGAATTAATGAAAAATCAGCCAAGGTAAATATCCAAAATAATAATCTATCTTTATAGAAAGTAATATTTGGAGAGCTCAAACAACCTTTTTCTTCCTGCAGTCTGTTAATTTCTTGGTCTGCCCTGTGACCTTCTGCCCTAAAGGCCAATATTTTATTCCTTAGCTCCGACATAGTTCCCAGAAATTCGGACATGCCCGATGAAAGGATGGTGTGACAGTCCTTCATTTGAGTAAGTTTACCCTCCCTCGCCTGGTGGCCAGACAGCACGTAAGAATTGTTCGCCCGTAACTGATTTAGATCCACCCTTAAATCGCCGACCTTTTGGCGAATTTCATCATCATCTATTTGATCTGTTTGAGTATCTACAGAGTCCTGTGTATCCTCAATGCTGCAAGCCATTGTGGACTGTCTGGTTTCTATGACGTGAAATTTGATGTTGACGTCACAGATTCATTGTTACGACACTTGATTGTGACGTCAGGAAGGGCGGTGTATATTCAATACAAGGATCCAGACAAAGGAAATCCTTGGAAAAAAATTTAAATTCTTATTTTTTTTTTTTCTACTCTGATGTTGTAGTACAATCTGTTTCAAAAATTTTATTTTCGAGAGATTTTAATCAAGGAAGGGATGTAGAATGGAAATATTAAAGTTACATGTACAATGAATTCAAGTAAATTATATTTTTATTAAAAATCTTGCTAGAAACACCGTCATCAACTGTTGTTTGCAATTATAATATTTCTAAAAATAATAATAATAAATAAATAACTTTTATCATATGATTGAATAATTTCCATCTCTCTGATTGGCTGAGATCCAACTATGTTAGAAAATTCTACGTTGTATTGACCTGCACGTGACGTTCCAGGTCAATACAAGAATTTATTTACTCTACATTGATCTAAAAATAGATTGGGAAATTCCAAATTGATACAAATTGTTTTGGAAAGCTATTTGAACGACTCTGATTTTTTTTATTCATGTGAACAAAACATAAGCGAATATATATTTTAGGGCGAGGGTGGTAAGAAGGGATGCAGGGACCCCCCTCCAACACTTTTACTGAACAACATTTTTTAAAACTTTTTGGCAGTAAGTTTTCCCTGATAATACTCCTTCCTTTCAAAATCTATCCTATAAAAAAAGTCTGACAATATTTATTTCTTTCATGGCAATTAAAATTGATTAAAAAACATTTTAAATTGATACGACTGGTTAGGTTTATTCACATTTTAATTCTGCTTTTCTCTTGTATTTGGCTTTATAAAATGCAAACAAGAAATGAGCTGTATCATTTTATCAGTGAATAATATAATAAATCAATTATTGCTGTTTTTTCGGTCAATACAATGATTTAGCCATCTTCGAAGTACAATATTCACCTCGCCCTTCGGGCTCGGTGAATATTGTACTCCTCAGATGGCTAAATCATTGTATTGACCTCAAAAAACAGCAATAATTGTATAGTCTTCATATACATGTGTTTCAAAATGTTTTTACTTGAATATAATATTATACCGGGGAAGTTTTCGGGGAGTTTAAAGAGGAATTGTGAAATGTAGAGGTGAAGGACATTACTCAAAGGCACTTGTGTCGGAGCATCCCTGGTATTCAAAACAAATGTCTGTGACATTACTCCTAAAATCATCCTAATTATAAATCTAGTCATTTTCTAAATGAAAAAATTTAATGAACATATAAAATTTGAAAATTTTAATGAATACAACACGTGTACTAAGATTGTATAAAATTTTAAATAGATTTCAATTTGTTCGAAGTGAATCGTTGTCAAGTTTATATCAGGAGGCATTGCATAAAGGGAGACAACTTCGATAATTTTAACGGAATTGTCAAGAGTTGTCTTTCTTCGATCAGCATTATTAGATTGTTCGAATATGTAATAAAAATAAAAATGGATATGCTTATAAAATATTCATATTTGAGAAAAAAAATGATGCACAATACTTATAGATGTAATGTTTTAGTTTAGTGTGTAAATCTTGCATAGTGTTGGCGTTAGTCTGTAGAATATTGTAATGCTTAATGGAAGGGGGTGGGGTGTAGTTTACTTTACTCTTGAAACTAGAAACGTTATGAAGTCTTCTTTAATCAACCAAATTGATAGTGCTGCATTAATTTTTATAAGATTAAAAAAAAAGCATGACAATTCTTCGCCCGTACCCACGTCCTCTACACAATCTTGAATTTGAACTGACCTAGCTGCAGAACTGGAGCTCTCCGAAAAAATATATTGACAGTCACAGAACGGAGGATTTGGTAAAGGTATATTGTAATTGTTTCGGTATTGCTTTTAAAACCATAAAATTATTATACTATGGTTAAAAAAAATATTATCGAAACAAGTGCCAATGGTCTTTGTTCATAAACAGAAAAACGATCTTCTGTGTGTGTGTTTGGGGGTGGGGGGTCATCAAGTCTGTCTAAATACACTGAAAAAAGCTAAATAGCTTTTCTGTGTACATAAAACTCGACATAAATATAATTAATTTTCAATTTTTGTTTTAGTAATTATTTTTAAACAAAATAGAAATACACACAGTACACAAAATGCGACAATCTGAAAACAAGCGCCGAGGATTTTCTTATCAAGACCATTTGATTCTTCTGTATGAGTACAATGCTCAGTTACAATGTATGTAATGAATTAAGACTTGGAAATATGCGTCTCTGATATGCACTGTTTTAGTTAAGATTGTTGTTGACTATTTCATATTCGAAATGATTAAAGTTAAAATCTTAATTTGTACTGGTCAACCTATTCAGGTTGAGACAGCCAAAGAGCAACAACTCTTGAATCGCAACGTCGATAATCCCGAGTTATCTACCTTTTGTCTAGCTGCAGATCTGTAGCGTTAGGTTTCATATAGTAGTCTGTTATGGTCAAGACTACTATATAAAACCATAACGCTACAGATCTGCAGCTAATTTGAATGCTTAGTTTTTTAAAGCTATAAATATGGCGTATCCGAGCTAAAAAATAAAAATACAAGATTCAGTATAGATTTACAAAATATCTGTTATTTACGTTCAAATTCAAAATTTTCACAGATTTTAACCCTATCGATAAATTGACTTTCAACTGTGTCTGTTATTTAATTCCGAGTCGGAAATAAATCAGTTATTGTTTTAAATCTGTGATAACTATGAAACGCGATTGATTTTAATTTTTTTAATTTACAGGAAAGTCCTATCTTTATATAAAGTAACAAAAGAACTAGAAAGATCTTTAATTTCAGTCATAATTCTGAACTTATCAAAAATAGTTCAAATACGACTTTAAATGATTACTCTATCTGCTGGTGATGATTATAATATTTTTATTCACCCCACCCTTCAAAAAGTGATAAAAATATAAATATTTAATTATATTGTATATACTATAAATTGATAATTATATGACTTGATTGTGTTGACCATCTCGTAAAAATGCAATCGTAAAATTATTTTGATTAACATACAGTAAATCTCTGTCAAACGGAATTATTAATAAGGAAAACTCCCAAATAGGGACCTTTATCAAATCTCGTAGACTTTTTAACTATGTCCTTGATTATAATGAAGTGAAATTAGAGTAATCTCATTCCGAAATACACGATGTACAGTATATGTATTTGACTTTTAACAGACATTTTCACGATTTTGATATTTGATGTACATGTGCCACTAGCCAGTTTTCCGGGCAAGTCAAAGATCCAAATTATGAAAAACGTCTGGAAAAAGTCCCAGAAATGTCTAACCTAATTTTATTTTAGTAAGCTTATCTTTAGCACTCAACCCCTTTAAAGATGACCTACTTTTGTATTTTAGTTAACAATATTTTTGTTATAGATAGCTTTTTAATAAAATAATATAACAATTTAAAAGATCGCTTTTATATTGGAAATATTGCAGTGAAAACCTAAGTGTTTATTTGTATTTTACACATATGCACAGCTTGAAATTAATATTCCGATTATCTTGAACTTTCTTTACTTAAATTTATTTTTTATATTTCAATATCTATATACATGTAATATACAAAAGCATACATTAAATTTTAAGACAAAACAAGTTAAACATACATTCTTAATTTATTAAATTCAACAACTGTAACAAAGACAATGTGTAAGAAAAAAAATTATTTATAATTATAAACGGTAGTAGTCATGTTGTACGTTTTCCTGGTATAGTTCAGTAGGTCATCAGGATGCTGGCACTGTTCTACCTCAGAATGTCATGGATAAATCTAATGAGGCTGAAAAATAAAATAAAAACAGGAATTAAAATACCACTAAGGTCAGCATATACATATACAACAGAGTATTTCCTCTCGAGAAAATGTACACTATTTGTATAATATTGAAAAACAGAACTACAAAATTCAATGCATGTTCTGCAAATTTATAGCTTGTTGTATCAGCTGGGTGTATTTTTTTAAGAACTAGAAAATTATTAGAGATCTGTGCACTTAAAAATATTTCCTTTTTAGCATTTGTAATAAGAATTGCTGCATTTA
The DNA here is from genome assembly GCA_003671525.1 of Saccostrea glomerata. Taxonomy (NCBI): domain Eukaryota; kingdom Metazoa; phylum Mollusca; class Bivalvia; order Ostreida; family Ostreidae; genus Saccostrea; species Saccostrea glomerata. The sequence goes on along the minus strand of PRKT01000011.1, from coordinate 3,298,195 downwards.
TTGACTGTATAGGCTAGCAGATTAAATAGAGGACATTAAAGGTAATGGAGCTATTTGAAAATTATTTATCTAAAAACAAAATTTGTTCTGGTCAGATTATGTTTTCTTTGTCACATATTTGTAAATGACCAAAATGGTGCCAAAAGTTTAGATCAGAAGTACTCTCATGAAGGAAATATCAAAGGATCAATATTTTTAACCTTAATGAACTTGTAAAGGCCAATCTAAAAATGTAGCAAAATTTATCCAGAATTCATGAATACTTTTTTAAAAGGTTTCCTAGAAGAGTTTGTTGTCATTTTTTGTAAGAAAACATATAATTACAGAGAGGAAGAAAACACGGTTCTTAGACTACTGTTTGATCATCATCATTTTGGCTATGCATCTAATCATCAAAATAAATTAAGAATGTACAGTTTTATAAATGTATATTATAAATATCAATACCAATAAGGATATGACAAATAAACTTTGAAAACAAATATCTTTAGAAGAAATGATATACTTACTATATTAAAGTCATCTTGAAAGGAACTTTGTCATTTCTGCTCTTTATAATAGAACATCCTCCACACAGCTTGGGAAGATGATAATTTTTGAATACTAGTAAGGTTGGGGTGTTAATGTACACAGTAATGTCAACTAAACAAAATGCACACATGAATAGTTACTGTGAAATAAGCACCATCAAAAATGAGATCAACATAGAATGAATTTCCTTCCACACATAAATGTTTTTGCTGTAGTTTTCATACAATGATCCTAAAGGACTGGAAGATCAAGAAACGTTATGAAAATCAGTGGTGGATCTAGGATTTTGTCAGACATATGAAGGGTTCCACTGTCCTGATGTTTTATTTGAGTTTGTCTGATGCATAGCACTGTAGGGCTGGGCTTTTAAATGTCCATGTGTATGCTGAATAAAATTGTCAAAATGAGGAAGATGCACTTTGTTTAGGGAACCTGGGGCCTGTAGTTTGGCGTACTCTGATCCTGTGTCATCTGAAATATAATAAAAAACATATTCTCCATCAAAAAAATAATTAGACTCAAAATAATTATTTTATGTTTATTTATTTTAAAGTTATAAAAATAAACATTTAACAGTTGATTGGTTTTACCTTGTCTATGTATATGACTTAAGTCAAGGTCACTTCCACCTCTCCCACTGTCTGCAGTAGTTGTGTCCCCTGAGGAATCACTGAAATTGTCTGTAGAGGGCAGTGGCTGTCTCTGTTTTTAAAATAATCATTACATGTAGATGTATTTTTAAAAAAAGCAATTTTTTTTATTGATATTTTCTATCACAAATGTAGAGGAAGTTGTAAATGAACACTAGCTATTATTGAAATATTAAAGTTTCTAGCATACAGAATGCAGTATAAATGGTGTGTACTGAAATACGTTTTTTTTTAATTCATTAAAGGGTGATTTTTTTTGTATTGTCAGATTGATCCATCAAATTTTAAATGACATATATTAAAATTAAACTCCTGAGTTTTTCCCCTTAACACATTGAAAAGAGTTTTTGATCAACTACCATGAATTTAAATTATTTTTAAATGACTGTTTGGGTGGCAATCAATTGATTTTACACATAAAAAGGGAATATTTTATCTCAAAATGAAATATTTTCTCTATTTGATTTGTAATGGTGTACCTGTTTATGACCGGATGGTCTGTTGTTAGTTAGATAGGGGGAGTTAGGAGGGAAACTCTGGAATTCTGTAGGAGCACCATCATAGTCTGGTTCAAGAACTGGGGGTCCCTGTGAAGCAACAGAATACATTTTGGTTAAACATGATGTATACACAAATATATACATGTCAGGGAGTCAATTTTAATAGAATTGATGTCTACACAATTGACTGACCATTGTCCAGAAGTAGTTGTTGACAAATGACTAAACTATGATATTTACATAGAGTTACAGCATTGTTTGTTCCATCGAATTTTAATCCCTTATTAAAACACCCCCAGGATATTATACCCCTGAATTCTTTTATTGACTACCCTGCCAGAGAGCTGAACAGCAAAGACCAGCAGAATTAATGTAACTACTAGTGTACATCTGTTGTGCAAAACCAGATTTCTGGTATTGACAGATCAATTAGGGTTCAAAAGGAAAGAATGCTCCCACAAATAGAGGGACTTGTGAAATGTTTGACTTGTAAATTTACTTTTTTCAAATGAAGGACCCTCAAATAAAGGAACAAAGTGCCTAGGAAAGCTAAAGCTAACATTGACACCAGCAAGTCGAGAGCGATTTATGTTTTTACTCATTCCGTATGTCTTTATGAGCTTTATGGAAATCAAAGAGGTTCCAATCATCAATTTTAAAGGTTACCAAATACTTTATAAGTTTAAACTCATTTAAAAGGAATAAATAAAAAACATCAAAGACATTTTTCTACTCTTTTCTTTTAACTCTCTAAAGCAATAAATGGTATTTTGTCACTTTTTATTAAATTTTTTTGTATTTATAAATTCCGTTTTTAAGAGAAAATTATTCTGATAAGACTACAAATTACTTATGAATATTAAAAGGGGATATTGAATTGATAATACACTACACACTTTACCTTTGTCAAAAAAATGCTTTTGAGTACCTAAAGGCTATTAATTAATTGTAATTGAAACAAAAATTAAAGAAATTTTAAGTTTCTTCCCTTATAGTACATGTCTACATCTATGTGTACCAGACAACACTACAAACTGAATAATTTTTTTAATTACCTGATTGTGTGATCTGGCACTGTAGTTTTGATTACTAAAGCCAGGGACCATGTTATGATTCTCTTCATCCAGTGTAAAACTGACTTCCTTCTTCTTCTTTTTAGTTGGTGTGTCTCCTGGGTTACACAGAACTCCGTTGATGTCTGGTGTCACCTCCATCACCACTTCTGGTACCTTCTGGTCATAAAGAGTCTTGTCTGTGTTTTGCAGAAAGGACTTTTTCAGCTTTTTGTCTTGGCGACAGAGAATGCAGATGACAGTAAATATGACAGCTGATATCAAAATGGTGAAGCAGACAATGATAACTGAGATGACAATGTTCTTATTTCCGTTATCTTCAAGAGCTTCCACAGTTGTCCCATTGGAATACTTCAACACGATGTAAAAGTTTGTGATGTTATGTCTTGGATTATCTCCCTTGTCTTTCACAAGGATAGACACAGCGAAGGTCACATCCATATCTATTTGATAGGTCTTCTTTAGAGAAATTTTCCCCGTGTTTCTTCCAATGTAGAAAATATCTAGCTCATTACCATTATTGAAGAGATATTCCAGCTGGCTATTGGGACCTTCCTCATCTAAGTCATAGGCCTTAATGCTGGATATCTTGGAACCAACAGGAGCAAGATAGGAGATGGACATAGTATTATTGTCTTTGGAGGGGTATACAATAAACGGAGCATTATCATTTTGATCCCGCACTAAAACATTGACTGTAATCTCACTGCTCAGTGATGGTGAACCAAGGTCACGAGCCCAAACCTGGAAGCTGTATCTACTGCTGACTTCTCTGTCTAAGGACTTGTTGGTCAGTATACTCCCATCAGTCTGAACTGTGAAAGGGACATTAGAATTTTGAGACAGCTTAAACACGACATCCCCATTCCTTCCTTCATCCTTGTCAGTGGCACTGACAGATCCTATCTTTGTGTATGGGTCAGAGTTCTCCAGCACAAAAAACTGAAATTCTGGTACCTGAAAGACCGGGGGATTATCATTAATATCACTGATATTGAGCACCACTGAAGCTGTGCTGGATTTAGGTGGATTCCCTCTGTCCAATGCAATAACAGTAAACTTGTAAAAAAGATTTGTTTCTCTGTCGAATCTTGTATTTGCTGTAATCACTCCTGTTTCAGGGTTAATGGCAAACAAGTTGTTGGAGTCAGAAGAAAGCCGGTATCTAACCATAGCATTGGGACCATAGTCATCATCTACCGCCAGTACCTGGGTGATGAAATCTCCTACAGCATTGTTCTCATTGATGGCGGAAAAGTATATGGCCTGTTTGAATTTTGGACTGTGGTCATTTTCATCTTGAACATGAACAAGAAAATGCACAGAGGTCATCAACTTTGGGGTTCCCTGATCTTGGCATGTTACCGTCACATTATGGATGGCTTTTGTCTCCCTGTCTAGGGGAGACTTTATAAGGACAACGTAACCCTTTCCCTGAACAGCCTCTAAAGCAAAGGAATTGTCAGAGATATCACAAGTCACTACTCCATTGGAACCAGAGTCTGTATCTTCCACATTAACATGAGCAATAACTAACTTTGGTTTCGAGGATTCAGAGACATTGACCATACCTATACTGCTAGAGGAGAGGAAATTCACTCGGACTTTGGGAGGGTTGTTTCCGAAATCCTCCACAGTAATCCTGACCATACACTGAGATTCTGCAGGCTGTTGTCCCAAGTCTGTGGCCTCAATACTGATCTCATATATCTTGCCTGCTTCATACACTAAATCACCCACTACAGAAATGTCACCAGTAGTATCATTGATAGCAAAAATCTTCTTTATTTCATCAAGATCTGACTGGGTAGGACTGAAATGGTACCTGATTTCTGCATTTTTTCCTTCATCAACATCTGAAGCTGACACTCTCAGGACAGATGTACCAATTTGAACTCCTTCTCTGACCTTGGTCTCATAAACACTTTGAGTAAAAACAGGAGAGTGGTCATTGGCATCTGTTACTTCCACAGTGACTGACAAAGTCCCAGAATTAGGGTGAAGTCCTCCATCAAAAGCCACTATATCGACTTGATAGGAATTTATCGACTCTCTATCCAGTGTCTTTTTTAAGACTAGTTTCAATATATATCCTCCATCTTTCTTTGTCACATTTAATCCAAAAGGCCCATCTACAGGAAGAATGGTGTAATTCTGAATTCTGTTTTTGGCACTGGAGTCTGAATCTGATGCACCGTCTATTCCAATGGTTGTTCCAACTGCTTCTGATTCAGAAATTTGCACCGTGATAACATTTGGATCAAATGTAGGACTTCTGTCATTAACATCCAGAATAATGATATTCACAGAAATGATCTCATATCTTGTGCTAACACTGGATCGCACCATCACATCGAAATCAAGAGAGCACACCTCCTTAAAGCTGCACTCAGTTTCTCTGTCAATCACAACTGCTGTATAAATGTTCCCATTGTCATTATTTATAGTGAATAAGGAAGCCATTTTGGTTTGATCCAAAAAATCATATTTCAGGCTTTCGAACTCTTCATTTGTCATGTTACTGGCAAGTTCACTCTCTGTGGCAATGTTTCCTATCAGAGTGTCTATTGGTTCTTCTTCCTGTAGGGTGAAACTGATGGATCCCAAACAACATGGCAAGAAAAGGAGAAAAACTACAGTCCTAGCTGGAGTCATGATTTCCGGGTGGATTTTAGTGTCTCACATAACAAAACTTCCCTGTAAAATAAAAAAAAAAATTAAAATGAATTATTAAAAAAAAAAGCAAGTATCTACCAATTTCTGAAAAAAGCTACAGACGAACAGTACAATTCAAGGTATTATGCATGAGTTTGTTGGATCTGAGAGAATTTCCAAATTAACCCATTAACCTTGGAAAGTGACCTCTCTCTATCCCTTCATCTCAAACTTTTTTCACATTTTAAACACCAGCGGAGTTTGTAACAGTTTACTTAAGGAACAGTGACTAACCTTGTCAACTATAACTCTGACATTAATAATCTAATGTTCAGCCAGAAGCATCATTACTGTCACCGGGGAGCTTTACAACCCAGACATGTTCCCCCTAACATTGTCGTGAGCCCCCTGGTGGCCCCGGTGATGGGGGACTTTCTATTAATATTAGGGATTTAGATGGAACGATATTCAATAATACCAGCCCTATACCTGGGATTACAGAAGCAATATGAATTATGATTGTTTATCTGGGAACCTTGTTGATAAGTCTTGTAGGATCTTACCAGAAAGTTAGGATGACTGATAAGCTAACAATGAAATTTATTAAAAACATTCCTGTCCGACCCGCAAAAACAATACATAGCTAACGGCTGACATTATGGTTCATAAGACAGGCAGAAAAATAAATGAGGGAATTGATTTTTATTACCTTGGTCATTTAACAGTTTTATCTGTCACAAAACAAACATTTTGTTTCTACAGATGTAAACTTCAAAGAAAATTCCGCTCTAAAATATTGGTATTTCATTATGTTGTATTATCATTTAAATGAATGTAACATTTATTTATACAGATATAAAAGATTCTCTCGAGATGAAACAATGGTTTATCCAGCAATGATAGCACTGTCATTTATCTGTATAAAGTTTGTTCTACTGATCCATGCAGGATTAGAAACAGAAGCAATCGTCAACTTTTGTCAACTTTTCTTGACCACTGCTAACAAATTACAAGATAATCTGAAGGTTCTTAGTCATTTAGTACATAAACAAGTTTAGTATTTTAATTCCCATCAATCCCTAATTTTTGTGTGAACCTTTACTGTTGCATAATTCATTGATCCAACTTACGACTGTATTGGGAAAATATTTAACATTTCCAATGCATGTACTTTGAGGAAAATCTGTACATCATTTTTTTTTTCAGACTCATCCTTATAAATGATTTAATTTCATTCTTTCTTTTTTCTCTGGGATTTAAATTTAATTTAATCATTTAAGAAAGTTAAGAAAAGTTAAAATTGATTCAGAACAATAAATATAAAAATCTAAATATACCAGTATATATGTTATATAATTTTGATATCATAATACTTACAATATGTACGTACAGAACAAAAGTCAAATGATTATATTATTGATTTTTCATCTATACATATTTATTTACAGAAATAAATACCGGGTATATAATTTCAATTTTCTTTCATGTTTAAGACGTCCATTGTTGATACAATTTTAACCCTTAATTGAAAAATATTGTTTAAGGAGATTTGCAAATTGCTACAACTATTTTGATTTTCATTGTTAAAAATGGAAGAAAGTAGATTGATTACCATTAAGCTAATCAAGAAAAATAAACTTTTTACCTTGATCTTGAGTATGTCCAACTGAACAGCCCTGGTCAGTTTCTGTGAAGTGGACCCTGTAAGGAAATATACGAGATGTTAGGACAACACTTGAGAGGTGTTTGACATGAGGGGATACAGGTAAAAAGACTCCGTAGGTATAATCTAGTGTGACTCTCACTCCAAACGTGTCAATATTGTCCCAAAAATGCTACAATGACCATTTAAATCCTCCTTACAAAACAGGAAGCATGGCAAATATTGACTGCTAGGCTTGTTGACTTTGTTTGTTTGTTTGTCTGTCAATTAAAGCCTTTGGTCAGAAGCTGTGAGGACCCTCTATATACCTGGGTCACAGGAAATCCAGGTGTCAGAGGAACCAGGGGTGGTGGGGGGTTACACAGGGCCCCACGGGGAGGTTTAAAGTCTTTCAGCAGTTTCAATCAAACACTTCCTTTAATACTATTGTTTGACTGATTGAAATGTCTAAATAACTGAATAGTAATAAACAAGCACGGTAGGGGTCACATTGGATGAGAATTAAGTCGTATATATCTTCTTAAAGAAAACACCTGTATTTACATGTAAATGTGCAAAATGTTAGAACCGAATGTCTCAAATATTTTATCTCTTCATAAAATAAATTCAGAGAAGATAATTAATGTAAGTTGAATGTGTGATGTTAAAATGTGGTTACTTTTAATGTTCTCAAAGAAATGAAACTTAAAAGACAATTAGCTCAACAAACATGTACGTACTTTAAAATATGCTGTTGAAAAAAAGAAGCACAATTTAAAGTGTAATTGTGTTAATTAATGCATTTTAAAGATATTTAGCATTGTTTTCTTTAACTCTATATGTAGGTCAAGAATATTTGACTTTTCTTCTTTATGTGTTATGTATATTCATATCAACAGACCGGTACCATTAAGAAAATTAACCCATTACATATTTAAATTCTGCTTTTATGTAATATAATGTACATCCATGTAGGTACATCTTGATTTCTAGTGTTTGTGTTCCCCGTTCTTTTCTAACTTAATCATTAATCACATACTTCAAGGAGGTGTAGATAATCCCTAACAACTTAAAGGGAATTAACGTGTCTGCGTCAACAAATGTCATCAAATAATTAAACATCTCAAGAGTTATCTCCCCTTTATGTCGTGTTCAGCTGTGGGTCTTAACACTGTAAAAATTCACGCCTAGAAAATCGACATAACTTTGTCAATGTCTGCTATAAAATCTACGTTTCTCGCAAATATTTTTTTTATTTTTGCTAAAGCCGAAAATTTTTATTGCATATTGATAATAGAACATTGTCCCCATGTTGAAATTTTACATATGGCACTTTGCGATGGACACACATCATGTATATTTTTTTCAAAGATAAATGTAAATTAAAAATACAAAATTAATTAAAAAATAATACAGGAGGAAAGTTCTCTTCAAATTAATGAAAGATGAAAATTATATCAGATATCTCAATCTAGACGCATTTTTGAAAAGTTATTGTGTTATCTGCAAGGGATTGGGATTGAGAGGTGAACGATCTAATCAGATGTATACTGAGTTTATCGAATGCTACACTCAATTGTTTTGTTAATAATAGGTAATACAAACTAAAATATTCTTTGAAAAAGGAAAAAAAGTCCTTAAGAAGGATTCCTCCATAACTAAAACCAAACAAACAAACAAAATAAACAAACAACAAAAACATTCGAACACAAAGAAACACATAGTCAACATCATATTTTTTTATTACTTTTCTTGAATTTTTAAGGACTGCATGGGGCATTAGAGATTAAATCAATAATATTTCCAAGATATCTTTGTCAGAGAATATTTCAAAGTCTTTATTGAGTAAAGTACAAGTAGGAGGATTTTATACTGTTCCTCAACATGATCTATCGTACAGTACTAGATACTTGTTAAAATCAAGGTCTTAAAGCAGAATCAAATTGTCATTAAACAAATTCTTTTTCTAAATAATTTCAATTAATTAACTATACTGTTTTTGAACCTTTCTGTTCAGAAATTTAAAATGACAGCTTTTAAATATCTCACCTTTATTCCAATAATAAAAGACAGGTGCCTTTTGAGATGTCTGCACCGTAAGTTCCTATTGGTATATGAAATTCAATTTTGACAAGAGCCTGAATAAACCAATAGACAAACCTCTTCTCTCTTTGTGATTAATAAAATGATCTAATTAAATATAAAAATTTAGAGTGCACTTAAATCTATGAAGTATCTCAACATTGAGAGATCAGTTCTCTTGAGAAGAATCATTCTCTCACTTCAAAATTAGCCTATCTGTCGTCAAAAATGGGAAAAAGACCCAACTACTGAAATCAAATCCACCACCTCTTTATTAAAATTCTTATGATGGCACGACAGCGTTATTGTGTAGTCTTTAGAATCAATTTGTTAAAAGCCTGCGCTTCTCACATACTAATCTTAAAAGTTTATCAAAAATTAGATAGTTTTTGTGATATTATCTCATTCGGCGAAAAAAAGGATTCTTTAAAATATATTTTGTTTATGAGGAAATTTTAAAATAAACTAAAAACAAAACGTGGGAAAGAGAACACAAAACCACAGCAAGATGACATGCTTCGATAACATATGACATTCAGAAAGGAATAAAAGATCCCGGATTAATTATTCACAATAAAATAGAAAATACTCACAGTGGTTTACATTTCAAATCACGATTTGTTTTTAACTCTAGACATGGATTCTCGATTTCCTGCAGAATTTCCAGACCGAAACAAAGGGAGAAAGCATTAATAATTCCGGTGATTTGTCCCTGATCAAGTGTCATATTGAGTGATCAAGTCATTGCAGTGTCCTGTCAGTTTCAATTTAGTACTATGGATCGGGATAAACACCCATAACAATCAAGACCCCATGTCCGCACCCTAGGGGTAACATTAATTGTATAATATATGATGGCCTTACTGACTGTAATTCATTCTTGTGGGTCAATTCAAGGGGCATAATAATAGCAAGGGATTAAAGGATCACAGGACACAAAATAAAAAATTACAGAGATGAAAAGAACTGAAGATGTTCTTTATCTATTATACATTTAGAAACATGTCATTAAATTACATAGACAACAATAGAATTGATTTAAATGTTGAAGCCTTTTGGGTCATAAAACCATATTGTGGTAAATTAAGCGAACAACTTAACACAGAGTTTTCATCTTGATTAAAGAGTGGACCTGACTTCTAATTTTAAAAGTACTTCAATTATAATAGTTCTAAATTCACAAATAGAATCAATGCTCTACATGTGAATAATTCAAATGGAAACTGTATTAAAATTGTGTTTTAAAATCTCCTTTTTTCCGACTAAAGAATATATTTTATCAGTTAATATTCCTATCCTGGATATATGATCTTTATGAAGAATATTCTGATAAATCAAGTCAAGCAAATGTGTGAGACAAGATAACCAAGATAATATTTGTGTTTTAAAGTGTATCACTAATTATTGTATGTACAATGTATAAGCACTGAAAGAAAAAAAATAAAGGAATCCACAGGCCTCCTTGAAAAGTGTTTCCTGTTTTTTTTTTTTAAATTACATCTTTTATTTGTTTTTTAATAACAAATTGTTTTAGAAAGTTTACTGTATAATTAATTCAAAGCTTATTTCATTTAATAAGTACATGTATATGTAATCCAGTACTATATACTAGTACACAATGTACAAAAACCTATAAGTAAAAAATGGAAATTCGCCCTTTCTCCATCTATTCACCGTAAATAATATATTATGGAGAATTCAAATTAACTGCAACTTCCATTAAAAATCATTTTTGTATCGAAATTTTGTTTACCAGCCCCGAAACGATTAATTCATGCAATCGACATAAACAAAATAACATATAAACACACAAAGGAAACAAATTTAAAGAAACTCCCCCAAAAAAGAAATGTTATTTACAACAACAAAAAACTTAAGTAACCTTTCCTAAAGTTCAGTGGGACCTAAGTTTCTTCCTACATTAGTCACCTTCAGACACTTAGCACGTTGTACAAATGTAGATGGCAAACCCAATTCATTCTACTTTTATCACCTGATAAAACGATTTTCATATTTGTATTTACCTTATTAGCAATTTACCTTCAATACCCCAATCTCTCTAATTCTCACGACCTTCTGTCCAATTTATGGAGGGTAATTTCTCCAGAGAGCACTAGATCCTATAGTTCTGACTACTTAAACATGACTAAATATGTATTCGGCGCAACCGAAAAACGAATGCAAGTCAATAGCATATTAATTAATAAAAGTGTATCCTCAAGCAAGCAAACATTGAAGGCTTTACTTTTAATTTCCATAAGTTTAATTTATTAGGCAAATCAATTCGCTTTTTGTAGTTATAAGAGTAAGGCTTAGCTAGTGCATTAACACATGAATATGTATTTTTTGAAAACGGTGGAAAAAGTTCAGTCTTACCTCAGAGCTACCTGCGAAGTTAAATCTTGTGCAGCTAAAGACTAAATGCAAAGATAAATACGACAGTTTCCTCAATTAGTTCTTTAATATAAACTTTTAACAATGAAAAATAAACTGACTCTATAATACGGGATAAGAAAGTCCCTATCAACAATAAAATCAAAGACGGTCATTACAAAAGTGAAAATAAGATTAAGATTTAAAGCACTTATAAACTTGAACTTTAAAAACAAAATCATGAGTCAGGGCGGCGATAATCTAGTACTAATGCTCTTTTAAAGAATTCCCAGTTCATACAGTTTCAATGTCCATCCCCTCAAATCAAATCCCCGAGTAAGGCAAACCGAGTACACCTCTCCAAATCGGTAATCCTGTAAACAAAGGGACTTAACTCTCATCAGCCGTAGGGTCCCACATCTCCCAGTGATGTGTTCCGACATTGAAATACATCAAGTTAAAAAACAAAACAAATAAAGCAGAAATCTTTACCCTTTTAATGAAATAAAAATCCTAAATTGACAAGCACACGCATGGCAGAGAAATTTCTTACAGTCGTTTTTATTATTTCGAGGAGAAAAAAAAACCTTCGACATTAAACCAAGCTGGATGACAAAAAATCTTAAATATCCAAAAAATATTAAAAAAAAAAAAGTTTACATTTTTTATGAGACCTTATTTTGACAATAATATCTACCTTTTTCTCTCTTTTCCACACAGTACGTCCACAGATGTTCAATAGTTTTTCAATGAAGAAAAAAAAATATTAAAAATTATAGTGTGACGCATCACTTCATCAATATTCAGCCTTTGGGAGGTGAGGCGTGGAAAGGCGAGCTCAATACAGACACTTCATTTGATAGCTATTTATAAAGACCTGACAGAAGACACCGTTAAACTTTTATAAAATAAATCATTTGAATAAATATATTATACAGATTGGCATAAGACCGGTCATATTAAAAATGGTTTATGACTTTTTATTCAAAAGCAGAGATGAAAGAACTTCCACTCGATAACCACAGACGTACAACTAGGAGTAGCTCACACGTTTATGCACAGACATCTTCACAAATGATTTGCATAAATTCGTGTGCTATCTATTTGATATTATTGATGACTCTCAATCAGATTGATAAAACCTATCAATAAAAAGGAGAGGTTTGCAAACCTGAGAATTTATAATAAGAGTATTGTTCTTTCTTATGCCTAACGCAGTTTATTCTTGGAGTTCTTACTTCGCGGAAATCTTCAAATCAAACGGCGTCTTGTGTCTATTTATCCCAAACAAAAAATATAGTATAATAACTAACTAAAAAATAAATTTTTGTAAACACAATTAAAAAAATTCGAAGTAAAATTAAAAAAAAAAAACTTTGTCATTTCCTTTCTAAATGTCTTACCCTTTCCGTGTGTCTTCAGTCACCTTTAGCAAAATTAATCCTGAACTGTCTGTATTTGTAGAAGATAAATACAGTGACTCAATGCCTGTTTGATCCCTTTATCCTCTTCTGCTACATTGACTTATAAGACTTGTTTCTCTAAACATTAGCTGAAAATCCACCCTAGGGAGATTGCTATTTTCTTCACAATTACGGTTACACAAAGAGAGGCCGGATAATAGGTATGAAATTTATTGGCCTACCCGGAGACTTCAATAGGGGCCTGCAGAGCCCGGACATAAAGTCAGAATATACTACAAATTTTATCATCAGGGAGATGAGAAAAAGAAAATACTAAAATCAAATAAACCCCGGACAGTCTAACTAGCGACTGCTGGTAGAATGTGAAGTGGATTTACTCTGACATCTTCATAACCAGATAATGGAGATACTAAAAGTCTGGGGTGTTATAATGAGAGGCAAAAACCGGGTCCAGGGCGACATAATAACAGAGCGGCCCTCTATCCAGACTGCGGGCCACCGCTTGTGCAATAACCAAGCCTGTACCATGCAATAAAGAGATGCTGAAGCATCGCGTCGTAACTTGTTAATGTACGGACGAGTGAGATGGTACCTTCTAATTAAATCGTGTAATCTCTGGTGCCAGACTAATCGTTAACTTCTACTTACAAGACTTCTCTAATTTTCACAACTCTATTTATGGTTTTTATTTACATGTTTTTGAATTTTTAAGTCTTTTGGTAGCACAATAAATGTTATTATGAAATATGGTTGAAAATTTACCATCTTTAATATCCTAACTGGTTCCAGAAAAAATAATATACCTAGTAAATTTAAAAATTACCAAAAAAGGAAACTGAACGTCGACAGTTGTTTTGTTGTTGAAGAGAATTCTTTCGTTACTTTCATTGGCCTTCGTGAAATAACGAGCTCAATGTTTCTCATGTAATCAAAATTTTAGAAGTTTTTATTCAAATAGAACCAAGAACACTATAATTTTGAAGACTCTATTCAATATTGTTAATGTTAAATTATTTCTCTTTATGTCGGGAAACTTTTCGTATACAAAAGACCGATAGTGCGTACTTGACCAATTCAATGCATGATTCAAATTCATGACGAGTGACGAACTTTTATATTTGTTATCAAATATTTTTTGAAAATGAAGATAAATGTATAAATGTCCATAAACACCGTAACACATCTCCTTATTAAAAATCAATTTGACTCATTTACAAGTTGTGCTTTTTAATTGTTTGAAATATGATAACATTCTAAATTTCTGTGTGGCGACTTGATGTATGGTCGATATAGAAAGCCACAATCACAAAGGAACAATACTTGTTGCTCTTATATGACCTTCCACTAAGATATAATCACACATTTTATGGGAGTTTCTAAATTAAAAAAGCTCGCAAATTTTCACCAAGGTTTTCTTAAGATGTCATCGCTGTATAATTATTAACCATTATGCCTCCTATTAGGTCTTATAATATTCCTTATAACAGCCTTGATTCGATGAACGGATTAATAAATTTGACACACGAGCTTGTAATCTGAAATTCTTTAGAGCGAAATTAGGGGTTTTAACCTTTTTAAATAAACTGTCAATAAAACGAAAGCTGAGGCTATCTCGCATTTCATCGCTGAACTGTTAAACTGTATCCAAAAGACAGCCAACGACAAAAGAGTTTTTTTTATTACTAAAATATAAGGCTAAGCCCTGGAGGGAAAGATGTTTAATTGGACCCCAATTTCGAAGGTTGTAACTTATCCCAACACTCCTTCCGCAAAAAGACCCTCTTTTTTCACCTGCCCCGTAAAGCAACCCCCATACCCCGGGGGCATCTTGTTTATGAGACTGTAAATTTCCCCGCTAAACATAGGGGGTATTTTTGAGTCAAGGAACCTTTGTTGTGTCTTAGGTGTAAATCTGTCCCGTGTTAATTGAAATCAGTAAACGATTCTTTGTTTAATTAAAAAAGAAGGAAGTCACCTGGCAGGTGCCTTAACAGAAAAATACAGCTTTCTTATAGAAATCTTCTACAATAGTTATCAGGCAGATAAAATTCTATATGAAGATATGTTACCTGATACCTGTTTACAACATGTACGGATATTTTAAATCAGTGGTGAAATAGTATTTTTGAGTTTTTGCCCTTAAAGTATACTTGCACATTTTATCACCAATATAAAAACACTGACATGTTCATTCATGAAAAATTGTTAAATTGATAAACATATAGCAAACGCATTGGATTTATTTATCCAAGCAATATCCGAGACTAATACATGTACAAATTCAACTTTTTCAATGGGAACAAATAGTAAAGGATACCAACAAAATGACCCTATGACCTTAATGAGCTAAAGAAAAACTTTTAGCTTGCGCATCGGAACATTTTTTAAAAGTTCATTTTAAAGCTCATTCATGGTTAAAACCATCCTCTCCCAAGGTCACAAGTTGATAAATGCATACACAAAAATTCTTTTGAGCAAAACTTCTGCATTTTAGCATTGTGGCTTCACAGAATTACAAAACCTGTTAATTTTCAAAACTCAATTAAGAAGGCTGGTTGGTCAACAAATTTAAATCAACCATCAGATTTATTTAATTTACTGTAAAATCACGTATTTTAAAGGGGTCAAATTTTCGTGGTTTGAAGAACATATATTGGTTTCATGGGGATTTGATTTCGTGGTTGAAGTATTGTTAAGAAGTAATACATGTGAAAAATTGCATTTCATGGTGTATATGAATTCGTGGGTCTCTTCATACCTTTAAAACAATCATGAAAATTATACCCCAATGAACATAAGTGATCTCGCAGTATTTTTTTTTAGTTATGATATCTTGAGGTGTCATTTGGTAAAGAAAACATTCCTGTATTTTAGTTTTAAAACTTGATCATTTTTATAATATTTTTATATAAAGCTCTTCTTCTAAAGGAGATCAATATAGTCTAAAAATGGTCACAACTACCCAGCCCTCTTAAGTCGCTAAAACCTTTTATAATGAATCAGAAACATGAACTTCAAATTCCAATATCGATACCCATAAAGTACAGTAAAAAACACAATTTATAGAGATATTGTATGACTGAAATTACTATCTGACTATAGCTAAATGAAAATGAACAAAAGCTGATGAAAACTGATAAAGAAACCAAATAAAGCTACAGACAGACGGACAAACATCGACAAAATGTCTGAACATCAGATCAGACACTCACAAAAGTAGATATTGACATGTACATTTACCAGGCATTATTAATTTACTAGTATATCTGAAATCGAACAATGTGCATGTTTTATTTCAGAATGATGATGTGAACTGATGACAAGAATCATTAAATAATAATACCAAGGACTTACATGTAGGTACATAAACTATGAAATTCAAATATATCAAATCTCTTTTTATGTAAATCAAACAAAAGGGGGATGTGATAATTCAAAGTTTATTAAATATGTATATCTCAGTGATTTACGGCATACTACATTTAATATTTGGTATATTTCTACGTCAGAATTGTGTGTACTTTTTTAATCAGAAACGTGGTTTGTTGCAGTAAATACAGAAAGGTGAGGGAATCATAAATATCAAATCCAAAACATTTGACACCAGGCATTTCATTTATAGTATATATCAATAAGAATTTACTACATCGGGCTAGTAGAGGAAAGGTCAGAAAAAAATTAAAAAATAAAATTCAATCTTGTACCATGCATGTTTTAAAATTGCTAAGAAAGCCTATGTACAGCATACTCTTTTCAACATTTTCGAAAATATTTATTTGAATGTGAAGAATCGTTAAGTTATTCAAACTTAAATATCAATCATGGAATTACAAAAAAAACAATAACTTCACTAAGATACTACGTAATTAATTTAAAAATCTCAGCTGGTGTCACGTAGAATTCGATTTTTGTCTTTTTGAATTGAGGCTAACACTATCATGCAATTTTCCATGTCGGAATAATACAATACCAACAATCGCTCTGCAGCATTTCAACAAAGTCACCCAAATTGATTTTAATGCAGTATCTTTATTAATTTAAAAGTGGTAATTTCTTGTGCAACGACAAATTGATTTTGAACACATTTGTATTAAAAATTTAACATTTTTTTCTGCAAGGAGAATTTATTTTAAAAAATAGATATTCTATACAATATAATACCACGATATATACGATTCGTAATTCCATTGTATCTCATAAATCACTTTGAGTAAATGTAAAGAAAAAAAATATTTAAAAAAGATAAAAAATTAAAAACAACAGACCTTAAAGACAGCCAGAACGATGAATCCAGCATCTAAATGAATGTCTAATCAACATCTGCCCCAAATATAAAGAACTTACAAAGCATATCACATATATCAATGAACCACAGAGATTGTCAACCTAACGGCTATGGCGAGTCTATTAAACAGTTCCTCGTCATTACATCTTTACAAAGCCACTCACTCTGTGCAAATACAGCCTAATAATATTGCTGATAGATCTTTAAGTTGAGCTCAACACTCAATAATCAGTGTCACTCAATATCAATGAACAGCCATTGGATTTATATTCTTTGATTGTCATGCGATAAAATTTTTATTTTTAAAGACCACGTACGCCTCATCTACTAAGAGACTCCGCCACTTATCAATAGCACAAATATTATAATTTATGCTGTAATTTCGATCACTTTCACGTTGGTGTGTGGATTGGGGTTTAAATAATTGATAAGACAAGTCTTTCATAAATAAAAGATTAAGATCGGTAATTTGAATGGAATCTTTATGCGACTGGATATAAAATCTTTTTAAAAATTAGATAAAAAATTGAGCATGCGACAGTGAAAACCAAACACTATGATATGCGTGGTCGGGGCTATATAAAGCTCGAATTTACCTGCATGGATTATACAACTACATGTCATTAATCACTTTATTCTACCAATACTTTTGAACGTGAAAAAAAATAACTAAAGATTTTGGTAATTGAAAAGAGGAGGATTGAAATCTTACCTGAAGTTTTAGATTTTACGTCGGTGCTATCTCCTTTGGCTTGTGCGGTCGGAGAGAGGTGGACTTGTTTTACCTGACTCAGGAACAGATGACACCGGGCATCACCTGTAGCTTGTTAATTTCAGTCCCGTCACCTACACAGTGGTCAGCATCTTGTCTTTCATATACATTACAACTAAATTCGCCTCAAAGATTTACTAATTTAAAAAATTTCCAACAAAGTATATATACAATTAGCATGATATGCATTAATATTTATTGATGGCAGTCAATCTTTCTTAGAAATATTTTTTATATGTATCATTTTCAACCTGCTAGTCTCTTGTCGATATAGTAAAGACCTTATCCTGTATTATTTTTTTTTTGATTTATTTCTTCTGTTTATATTTCAAAATACTGCATGGTTCTATTTATAACATAAATTCATGTCAAAGATGGTGACTAAATTTATTTTTCCTGCAGGTACTGACTGTGCGACCCAGCCTTCAGTGGGACAGAAGTTTATGGCCACCACGACAGTTCAGCTCGTTAATTATCACACCTAACGAGCCACAATTAATTAGCCTTTGTGCAGGGCGAGTGTTGATGGCAGACAAAGGTGACAGGATGCATCGCTAAATGCCACTCACTTCTCTATTTGTCCAACTAGTTGTGCGTTATCAATCTAGGATGATTTCATTTAACAAATACATGTAAACGCACACATTATATTGTGCTTGTAATTTATTATGATTTATGATTTCAAATTTCAAAGTTTATTTTAAGAAATCAAAATAATTTTGTCTTTTAGCGGAAAATAGGAGGACGGGTACAACAGCAGTAAAGCCAAAACAGAACTTACACCTAGCGAAAAGAAGTAAGATTTTGTAAAGCTTTGCGAACTAGTTTTTAGATTAAGAAAAAAAGTTATATTCCAGAAGGCTTTTCTGTAATGGCTTGAAATCCTTATCTTTGATACACACTTTTCTAAAGTTCTAATATTATGTGTCTGAGATTCTGTTTTATATATTGCAGTCCGGAGGACCGGGCTACTCTATTCATATATAAGTATGTTGGTGTATGGGGATTGAGCTGGAAGAAGTTATTCAGAATTAAAGGTTTCCTAAACATTAAAAAGATTGTTAATCACAAGAATGTTCTTTCCTTTTATAAATTACGAAATGATAATATATTTAATTCCATAAAGAAAATTTGTAAAAATATGAATGTTTTCACTTTTAATATATAAAGTTGCAAAAACACTTACTATCGAAAAAACGACAGGTCCCTTTTTTTTTTAGAACATCGAATTTTACATGTCACTTAAAAACGTACTTTACACATTTCATGTTTTATATTCTTAAAGTAAAATACGTTTTCTAAAATCTAGGTGATGCATATGTCTGATTTCAATTTATATTTATGCAGCCAACATTTAATTGAGAAATTGATAAAGTTTAAAAGGGTATCGTTTTTGTTCGATTTTCATCCGACTACTAGTTTTCAAAATATTCTCGACTATCGTCTCCATCATTTAGACGCATGCCTTTTTCACACATATCGAAGCGGTTTGATGAACAAGAATCATATCCATTGTTTACTTTATTTACCGGGCGACAATTGATGGTTACATCAATGTTTTCTTGTATTGATATTTATACGGATTTTTATAAAACATTACTTCTTGGGAAAACAACGAGAGATAACTCTAAAATTTTCACTTTAGAAATCATGTGAACGTAAAATATTTTTAACCCCCCCCCC
>PRKT01000011.1:3249863-3265159 GCA_003671525.1 Saccostrea glomerata | reverse complement strand
AAACCCCCCCCCCCTTATCCCCCTCCAAACAAAACTTTTAATCAAAACTTTTACTGATGATTCGTTTTCAGTCTTATTAGATTTCATTTTACATGTCTTACATGTATTAACCCCCCCCCCTCCCCCCCAAAAAAATATTGTGTAAGGCAGAATAAATAATATGAACTCATTAAACTCAGAAAAGGAGGGGGTATATTTAAATTTCAAGTATTCCTCTGTCAAATGAATATATCACAGAAAACAATCAGTTTTAATGTACTCATGAACTAATTTAAAAAGTTTACTGTGCTGGTATTTTTTAAATCGGGATCGAAATCCCTCGCATTCTTATTTATATGATGTAATATCTTATTGGCAAAATTGACCAGTAGAGGGGGATCTCTACTGTACATTATATAATCATAGTATTCTAAACTACTGTTCCAATAATTATGATAATAATATAAATAATAATTATCTTGACATTCGAGCTTTTTTAAAAGTTCGTGCACCTTACCTATCATACCATTTTCTAAAGAACTGTTTTTTTTTGTTTTTTTTTTTTGGTGCCGGGAAACGTTGATTTTTTTCCATCAGCACATTTTTTAACTAGTCTCGTTTACCCCAGACTCTCGCTCTCGAGACTTTGCCCGAGCGAGAGTCTGGTCTGATTCCTATTTAATTTTTGTAACCAGTAGAGGTCGCTAAACCGGCTAACAAGATGGCGACTCCCATGAAAATATACATGTGAAATTTACTTTTTAAACAAAGATATGTGCGTTTTTTATTCCTTGTAAAGCAAACAGAGGTATTTCATTATAAAACCAGATAAAAGTAAAGGTGCAGCCTCTGACTTTTTAAAGAATACAGATCTTAGCATTCGAAGAGAATGTATCAGCCAATGAAAATCCCTACCGATTTCTCGGTAAGCCTCGATTTGAAATTACAAAAATTCTCTGTAAGAATCAAAGAATTTAGAAAAAAGATGGAAATGGTACATCACAGATTTTGCTGATTTTTTGCATGCAATGTAGAAACACCATGTATAGAACATTTTGGGGGTTAATTTTTTATTTTGAGTCCCGGTTGCCATGGTAACCAAAACCACCATTTTGAGGCCAAAAATACAGATCAACCTACTGAAAGTATACCATCTTCATCATAAATTTCTATTTTCTGTATATTATTTACATATTTAATTGTTGTCTACCCTGATAGACTATTTGTTGGAGTAACTACCACAACTAATGAAATTATTCAGTAGTTGGTCATAAAAGAGTTGTGTTCCAGTGAAAAGTGTGAATTTTTCAAAATTTTACAAATTTGAAAAAATGCCAATTTTTGGCATTTTCTAAGCATACTAGCAAGAAAACGCGGGCAACCCATAACAAACAACTACCATCACTGAAAAGGAAAAAGAAAATGGTTGCTGTGGAGATTTTGGATTAATTTGTAGATACAACACTTGGCTCCTTTTTGTACATAATAACTTTAAAAAGGTCAAAAGTAAAGCAAATCACACAACTAAACATCATAATTTTACAATATATTATGAAAAATATGTAAGTTCATAAATTAAACAAAAATAATTTGTTACTATAGCAACCAAAAAGTCAGGAAAAATCACTATAGCTATTGACATTATCATTATGCAGAATCTGTGGCCTCGGTGCATGATTTAATTTCTTCAGTTTTAAATAGATAAAACTTATTACATTTGTTTTATCACTTATGCACATTTTAAAGAAAAATAAATAAAAATTCAAGCGTCTAAAATCAAGTTGCTATGGTAACCAAATATTTTTTGAACACTTCCTTATATTGGTTGCTATCACAAATTTTGTTATACTGACAAGTATACAACAAATAATATCATAGCTTCATTAATTTTTTTTTCTTTTTTTCAGTAAAATAAATTGAATTTAATTGTATTTCACTAAATATCAAAATAGTAATTCATAATATATTTCTAAAAATGGTTGCTATGGCAGCCAATAGTTCAGGAAAATCCTTTTCATTGATATGTTTTATATACAAAATCTACTGCTTTATTGCACGATTATGTGTCTTCTTCAATAAAATAAATTCCATAAACCTTGTCATTTCAATAATATGAAAATAGAAATTCATAATTTTTTTTTTAAAAAGTTGCTATGGTAACCAAATAATTCAGGAATGATCCAAATAATTATTGATGTACAGGTATACAAAACTCATAGCACTGCCACCAATGTTTGATTATACTTCTAATTAATTTATTTCCTGGGACAAAAACAGATGAACTCAAACTTAACTGACATATATCTGAATTACTGCAGCAGGATTTGTTTCCATGGAAACAATAAATACCTACATAAAATCATGACTGATCTTTTGGAAGCAACTTGCTTTATCAATTAAAACATATATAACATGTTTATCGTGTACAATGTGCACTTCTTAGTTTAAGTAGGACAAGCACATAGTCAAGAGTGCCCCCCCCCCCCTCCTCGATTCAACTTGTTTTTGCTGTTATTGAAATGATCTTTTGCTGTTCCTTTCGTAAGAAATTATTATACCACCGCTACGAAGAAGAGGGGGAGGGGGGTATACTTATTTACCTTTGTGTGTCAGTCCGTCCGTCTGTCTGTCTGGCTGCCTGTATGTCTGAACGTAGCAAATGTTTGGTTGCAGTTTTCTCAGCAATTACACATGTATCACTCACTAATCATTGAAAATGCTTGAAATTTTAGCACAGTATTTGCTAAGGCATGTATTGTGGCATTGGTGGGTAACATTTGAGTTTCTTAAATCTGATGTCAATTTCCTGTTTATCCGTGTCTGTCCGTACCGTACATAAAAAAAATTATTGAAGTTTTCCCAGCCGAGATAAGCGTGATTCATACACATTAAGAATGAAAATCAAAATTCAGTATGTAATTTAAAGATTTTATGATTTTGTTCTTCATCATTAAGGCACAGAGGGTAAAATAAGTATTAGGGAAAGTGCAATTAGATTGAAAGTATATAATTATACAAACCACCGCCGCTCTTATTAGGTCCATAACACTATCCGTAGGGGCTATGCCCCTGGGAGTGAACCTATAAGCTTTTGAAAATCAATCTACAGAGAACCTCATCGAAATATGGCAGGAAAAATATAATGATGTGAAATAGTGGGGTAAAGTGAGGGGGGTGTAAAATGTTACCACCCCTTCTCCAATATGTTAAAAAAAGTGGGGGATTTATTTGTATTAGTTATTTTCCCGCGTTAAATAACTTATTTTTATCTAAAACTATTTGGAAAGCTTCTTAAAAATATTTTCCAGAACATAAAGTCTGTGATAAATGGAATACTGACATGTCCTTATGAAATATGATAAAATCAAATATAATTTTTTTTTCTCTGCTATAATTTGAGCACATAAATCCATTATTTCAACAACAACCATTTTACATATCCCCAATTTCTGCATGCACGTAAAATGAACTCATCTCCACTGAAAATTGCCGTATTTCCCTATAAACTTTAATGTATTCCTTCATTATATATTGTTTCAGTAAAGTGTACACATTGTATTATAAATTTGGCTTAAATTCAACTGTTGTAGTGTTTGCTATGACAAAATATCTTAATATAAATAAAATATTTTTTCTTTGTTGCATAAAATAATCTGATATTAAAGAAATAAATTCCTACGTTCTTTCATTTTTTTGCATTAACTTCAAGTTCCCAAATGAAAGGGCACATTCACCCACAATCATCGACCCATTCAAAAAAAAAAAAAAAAAAAAACTTGCATCAACATGATCAACAAATTTCAACCCTGCAAAAATTGAAATCTAAAAGAAAATCGCAGTTTTGTCACGTGTTCAGTTTAGCGACGTGATTTCATAAGGTCAACATGTAAAATAAAAAAAAATAATTTATTCAAAAAAATGATTAATAAATGAAATTAATTCTTTTAAAAATTGATGAAATACCTTACGTGGCAATAACTTTTTACCCCCCCCCCCTTTTTTTTCAAGCACACAATTGAAAAGCTGTTCTGAGGTATTTTGCTTTTATCATATATACAGAATTGCTTTAATTTACATGATTTAGTTTAATTTGGTTAACATAATAATTTCTATCAACAGATGGTTTATAGCGAGCGCAGCGAGCGTCGCGAAGCGACGCTCGCGAAGCGAGCTCAATAGACTAACGTGTATGAACAGAGGAAATTCGGATTGAAATATGTACATACGTCAGCCAAATTTCTCTGTGCAACATTCCCAGAATTCCTGCACTACCCAATGTCCTTTGCGCGAATAAATCAAAAATAGTAAAAGAATTAAAGGAACATTGTTTCTTACCGAAATCTTAACGAAATGATTTTGCCTTACCTTATTCAAAAAAATACCCCCATGCCACAAAACCGGCCTTCACCTTGCCCTTCGGAAATGATACAAATGACGTCACCGGAAACTTACGAATTTTGACGAAGTTATGTCGGTTGCTTCCGTGAAACTCGGAAAACATGTTGCGGTGCATAGCAACATGGTGGCTAAAACATAGCAACAACTTACTTGAAAAGAACGATTTAATGCAATCTTTTTTCCATAAAACTAGCGTTTGCGTCCTAAGTCAACAGAACTTTTTATCTGACGTCATACTTTCGTCACTTCAACGGTTCGGGTATTTCCGATTTTGTCGGAAACTTCAGAGAAGTTTGGAATCTCGATCCCGATGCTTGGGAAATGAATTCTTTTTATTGCTTTTTGCTTTCTTTTTCTTGAATGATAGACAGTACATGTGTAGGTGAAAAACATTTCCTTATTCACTGTAGCAAATTTACAAAGGAAAGAGAGGAGCTATTTAACCTGATCTCATCTAAAGTAAAACATTTTACAGAATTGCCTGATAAACAAAAATTATTCTGGATTCTAAATTGTGAAGAATTAGATATACTAAATTCTCTTGGAAATTTTTTACAAAAAGCATTACCATAAGTTTTAGGAATATGACTTAATAATGTATGCATAGATGAATGATGTACTGTATTAGTGTATATATACCTATAAAACAATTCTTATGTACTATACATATAAAATATTTTGGGTATTCCCCTACTTGTATATGTCTTTCCTATCAATCAAGCAACCCTTTCCCTCATATGTATATGTATATTGTATTGCATGTGTATGACAATTATTATATACATTTTAACAATGTACTTTCTTTTTGCCCCACGAGGGCCCTTAATTGGTCAATAAATTGAATTGAATTGAATTGTGTAGGTTTATGATAGTAAATAAACTGCGCTCGCCCCAACGGTCACACCGTAAAACATATTATAATTTTAATAAGACTGATAATTATTGATATAATTAGAATCATGTTATTATTTATGCTTTGGTAATTTAATATTTTTTTTTAAAAATAAATAGGCATACCCTTTTATTAATAAACTCATACAAAATATGTGCAACTTTCAATGTACGTGGTAAATATTTCATTGGTACTTGCCTGGTGATCTTCTTATTGCCAT
This sequence comes from Saccostrea glomerata, assembly GCA_003671525.1. NCBI lineage: Eukaryota > Metazoa > Mollusca > Bivalvia > Ostreida > Ostreidae > Saccostrea > Saccostrea glomerata. The sequence continues at coordinate 3,259,670 of PRKT01000011.1, read as the reverse complement.
GTATATTTCTTCATCACAGCCTTATTATCCCACCCTTAGCTCTGAAATCTATTCAACTGATGTTACTTTGTTTTTAAACACTTTTTTTTCAATGATGCGGCACATGTTGTCACAGAGGCAGGAATTTTCATACTAAGGATGCAATCCATTTTTAAGTTTATCACATATGTCATCCTCACAACGTCAGGGGTCCTGAGTCAACACGTTGCCGTTGGACGGCAACGTGTTGACTCAGGACCCCTGACGTTGTGAGGATGCACATATGTATACGCAAACATGTATGTATTACATGTATCTCTCAGTCTCAGTAAAGCATGAACAATCATTTAACAGTTTAACTATGGGTAATGTTACGTGTAGATACTTCACAAGTTGGATTAAAATCCCTAAAAATATCCAAAATAGACAGTATTTCTTTTTCTGCTGTGTACTTTCACTTTCATTTTCATTGATTTAAGCAAAAGATTTCCGAAAGGGGAAATAACTCTTGTCAAAAATGTGTGTAAATTTAGAGATTTTTACAAACTTTACAATCAATTTTTTTTCTTAAAGTAAATAATACCTCTCCAGTTTTTTCATATGTTCTTCATAAATGTATAAGGTGAAATTCAGAGCATCAGAATATTCCACCAGTGCCTGCATTTTTTGTACACATTGTTATGTTTAACCCCCCTTTTTTAAAGCAATTTTTTATGTTTTTTGGCATTTAACAGCAGGTCCAAAAAAAATTTTCAACTTTTTTAAAATAGAAAATACAAATAACAAATTATTTCAAAGGAAAAAAAAAGAATAATCACCTTTATTTAATTAAATGTACATGAATGGGAGGAAATATCATTTTAGGTATTAACCACTATGTGAAAAAACAGGTAACCTGGTTGCCATGGAAACAAGAACAATTGATCACTTTTAATAATATTTTTGTAAATTGGGCTTATAATGTAACTATTTCACAAAGTTTCAGCAAAATCCGTGAAAATCAGTTTCCAGCCCATTTTGATGCTTACAGAGAATGACTCTTAAATAGGAATCAGACCAGACTCTCGCTCGGACAAAGTCTCGAGAGCGAGAGTCTGGGGTAAACGAGACTAATTTTTTAACTAGATCTGATGTAAAGAATTTTTCTCAATTTATTTAAGAGAAATAGCTAAATAAATTATCAAACCCGTAAAATCAATGCAATAAAAAGAAAACAAATCTCAAAGAGAAAAGACTGTTTATTTCTTTTTCTCCCCGTTCCTCTGTTGGATTTAATTCTAACTGTATACTAGTCTGTCCCACGACCGGAACGTCACTTTGTTTTGCTTTCAGTATCTGAATTTCTTTGCATGGGCAATTGCTACAAGTTGTGCATGTGCTGTCCTCTACGGCCTCTATAGTGCCATCAAAGGAGATGATCCTCTAAATGTCGAAGAATCGGCTGTATACAATGCATTACACCGAAGCGTTTGGGGAGCCGCGGTGTGTTGGGTCATCTTTGCATGTGCGACTGGAAATGGCGGTAAATTTAAAATGTTTTAATGTGTGTTTCTGTTAAATGTTATTAAAAATAGTTGCATAGAAATGTGCTCAAATTTTCATTGCTTAAATATCAGTGGAAGTTTTGGCACATTGACTGCTTAACTTCTCTGAATTTTTCCAGGATTCATCAACACAATACTATCGTGGAAGGTGTTCGTCCCGCTTTCCCGACTGTCCTATGCGGCTTACTTGGTTCACGTGATCATCATTTACGCCTATTTCTTCAGTCGTCGGATGCCAATCTACCTGACTGACCTGGAACTGGTAAGATCCAGATGAAGTTTACACAGATTAATCACTCGGAGCTCCTCGGGTGGCTCGTACCTCGCACACTTACCTGTTAAACCCTTTTGTTTCATTTAACAATATTAACGTGTTTTGCAGGTTTACTTGTTCCTCTCTAATCTGGTTGTGTCCTACGGTGCTGCCTTTGTGGTGTCGCTTTTGTTCGAGTCCCCCTTTATGGCCCTAGAAAAAGTTATCTTTCCCTCAAGAAATCGAAAATAAATCAAATTTTTTATCTTACTATGTCCAATAATTCAGATATTTAAGTTTATAAATTTTTAATGAATTAATTTAAAAGTTAAAATAGATAACTGAAATATAAGTGAGTAGAAGCAAACAGACCCATTTCAGCACTGGACATCAACGCAAGCCAAGGGCTTTCCATCCACAACTCTCAAGGGAAGCGGAATGGACAGAAAACATCTCCGTGATTGCAAAAATGGTGTTGGGTCGATGGGGATTCAATCTCCATAGGACATCATGAAAATTTGTTAAGGGTTATATAATAAAGAGAACTTTTTTGTGCAAAGTTGTAAATATACGATGACAGTCAGATCTGTATGTTAGACACGATTAAAATAATACTAACAACTATAAACGCGTGTTAAATCTTTATCCACAAAAGAAGTTAGAGAAAAATGGACCCCCCAAAAAAAAGGGGGGGGGTATATAACTGACTGGGTTTGGATTCACTTGCGTTTATTTCAATTCTCTGAATTTATTTATTGTAACAAATGAATGATAATCCTTAATTTCAATCGTTAATCTGCGTTCTTGAAATCTGTTAAATTTTTATGAAACTAGTAGTGAAATAAGGTGGGTAAACGGTCAGGAATTGGAAACGATGAAGGGGTTTTTGCCGTGGATAATACATTTGGAACCTTAAGGATAAACAAGGAAAGAAAGTTAGAAAAAGATGAGAGCTATTTTCTTCACATTCGAGTAAGCGACAAAGGATATAATAAGAAAAGTGTAGATACGAAGTTAAAAGTTATTTTGAAATATGTAAACGGACTTGAAGAATCAGGTACAGGACCAAGGAACGCTATGGTGACTACTTCTATCGTAGCGATCACAGTGGTAGCGGCTGTTGTCATAACAACCATCCTGTGTATCTTCAGGAGAAACGCCCAGAAAAAGAGGAAAGAAAAACAGAATCGAGCACAAGCATACAAGCAATCTCAGCAGGTGATTCCAATTGACGCCATCGTCTACAAACCTTCCACTACGAAACAGGTCACTTTTACTGAGAAACAGGCACCGGAAACTGTTAATATGACGTCATCAACAACAGATCACGAGGATCTTGACAACATGGAACTTTACAACTCCACGGGGACATCCGTGTTCACCAATTCTCTAATAGAGTGCAAGGTAAGAAAATATAAAAGCAACAAATAAAAGAAATGTTGAGAATTTTTATATTTTTTATAATTGTATGCAATGTTTAATAATTATTATCTATTTGCATTTTTCTTAAATAGAAAATGATGACAGATGAAGATAGCGATGACTCTGACTGCAGAACTAACTGTGACAGCGGGAAAGGCGGCAGTTATCTGGACATTTATAAACTAAGTAAGTCAACCAGAGTTATTTCTTGTAGAAGTCAGATTCAAGAAATTTACTTCAACACATCTTAATCACTTTCATGTTACTGGTAACTTATGAAAACTTTTTAAATTCCAGACAGAATGAGAAATCTGGGATATTTTGGACCAAAACGGCCTCCACTGGAGAAAATGGACGTTATGGATATCATTTGAAGAATTCAAGGAGTTGAACAAGAGTTTAACCTATTGAAAAAAGAAAGCTATCGCGCACCTTGCTGCGGAACAATTCCAGTGATCCAGCTTTTCCCGTGAGCAGAAGGTTCCTGGAGAGAAGGCAGTGTTAGCCGAGGAAATGTGGACAGTAGATAAATCTGGGATTCAGTGCTTAAATTACCACAGAATGGAAGCTTATTTGTAAATAGGTTTCATCTGTAACTTGTAGTGCTTCTAACGGACTCTATCATGCAAATTGACAAAAATAAATAGTTAATATATTTCAGTTTTTGTATGCATACTAACTTCATGAAAGTATTATTTAATAAATTAATATATTTCATTGAATAAAATATCATTCCAATAGCTGCAGTAGTTTAATTGTTCCTACATTTCCATAATCTGTTGAGTTCTTATGAGGCTAGAAGAGGGAATTTAAAAAAAAAGCTTGATTGGCAAACATTATGACTGTTTAATTTATATAAGATATACATGACTGTGGTATATTAGTACATGTCCAATGAATTTACAGTTTAGTCAACAACACGGAGTGCTTAAAATATCGGAGTTATCTTTCTTTGAATCGTGACGAAGAACCATATTTTTCAGTTTACGGCCAAAACCTTGTTTTCACTTGTTCCCTGTATACTCTCCTCACCCCCTGACATCACACCTGCACCACCTGTGGTCGTGTAAGCGTGGAAATTGAAGACAAAAATACCAAACAAGTATAAAAATCCTGACAATTTCTCTGAATGCCTGGATACCTATCGTTTTTTAACCTAAAATATATTTGATGATCAATTTCCAATTAAAAACTGCACTGCAGATATTCGAATTCGCCTTTTCTTAAAAATATTGGAGATTTGATAATTTTCCCTATATAATATCATTAACTTTATTCTTTAACTTTAAAGAAATACTATGGATAAATTTACATAACTTTGTGTATTCAGAGATACTTTTATGAGTAATTTTTGATTACTTAACTGCTAATTTTAATTTATAAACCTGAGGATCGGACTACCTTAAGTAATTTTGTTGTTGTTTTTGTTGTGTCCTTAAAAGCATCTTTAATTTCTAAATAAAATCTGCATTATGATAAAAAGTCGTCATGTTGCATATCACTTTTGGGAAATAAAATGTCAGAAAGAAAAGTAGAATAGAATTTCTTAATAGAGTGATGAAGTGCACGAGACCTAAAAAAAATATCAATATTTTCCTATATATAACTAGCAACTCTGAACTCAAAATTTGATTTTTTTTTCTTTCTCCCGAGATTTTTCAGATGAAGAAAATTTCGTTAAACCCTATATATTTTTGTAAAATATAAATTATCTAAAGAAGTAGGCATGAAGTTTTGCTTCAATTTAAGCTCGGTATTTTACGGACAGACCCCATTCGATCAAAGAGACTCTCTGAATAAAATATTTTAGGATAATGGATGTACATTTTGAGATCAAACGTAATCATTTTCACCGAGTATTTATATACATTAATATTTAATTACCACCCTAACCGCACCAAGTCCAATTTCTAGTTTGGCAAATACCGGTACACGTTGGATGGGTGAAATGTATTCGTTAGTTTCTTTTTGAAATAAAGTTTAATCCACACTTTGCTGACATTATATCTTCGCTACTTCTAGTTAAATTTTATTTGTTAAATTGAATTTCTACCCCTACCATTTTTGGGTCACCATTTCACTTGTATAGACCAATAGTTTCTTAATCTTGTGTTAATTTAGGTTGTTGTATAGTTTATTTAACTTACTCCAAGCCAAATGATGTAATATAATTTTTAAAATATTTTTTAATTCCACCTGTGTCTTTGATTAAAGCTATATTTTTGTTGATGACGAACCATTAATTCATTCCATCCGCAACCTAAAGTAGACAGAACAGACGGGCATATCTTCTTGAATTATATATTGGTATGTCATATATGAATGGATAACAATATTTTCCTTTATTTTGTAGTAAACTTCAAAAATGTAAAACACAAGCATTAGATCACAAAAAATGAACATCAGTACATTTAAACAACCGACAGCAAAAAACAGACGTTAGTGATAAGACCAAGAACTAGATGGGCCACAAATATAAGACATACGAGTACATGTACAAAAATAAACGAAAAATATAACAAATATATAAATAATGTAAAATAAAATTTAATTCATTTGATGAAAATGATCACTAACATAATTATATGTGTCTTAAATATGAATATATTTTTAATATGATGTGAAACAAGAAATAGGGAACAGATAAGCAAGTTTCCTACACAATAAAATAAGGAACATGCAGTGTTGGCAGTGTATTATGTAAATGTTTCTGTTGTGAAAAAGACTCTCAGAATACACTTTGTGTAAATATTGTACATTGGGGGATCTGAATGACTAGAACTAAATAATAATAACGAAAGGGCTGTATTCTAAATGCCAAGGACGGATGATATACTAATCTCATAATATGACAATGGTAGTCCATCATTTCTGGAAAAAATAAAAACTGTAGTACTTCACTATGGCGTGTAAAACGTTGCTAAATTCGATAATCTTGTGATGTGTATTCCAAATCTTGTGATGTATGTTCTAAATCTTGTGATGTATACGCGAAATCTTGTGATGCATATTCAAAACATTCAAGATTTTGAATAAACATCACAAGATTTAGAACATACATCACAAGATTTTGAATATACATCACAAGATTTAGAACATACATCACAAGATTTTGAATATACATCACAAGATTATCGAATTTAGCAACGTTTTACACGCCATACTTCACTCAGCAATACAACGTATATGTATTGGGAAAAAAAATCTATAACATTTCTTACGAATGACACATTTTTGTGTATTACAATGTACATGTACTTGAAAACAAATATTTTATAATATTTCAATGAAAATACACATTTTAAATAAAAAAAATTCACGAATCACAAATATGTGGATATCCTAAAGACGACTTCTTGATGATACATATTATGAAATTTACCTCATTAGGTTTAAGTACTTAACATCATTTGGTGGTCAAAAAATAAACACTGATTAGTTATGCGGTTAGTTTCCAAAAATAAACCCAATATATAATATTAAAAATGATGAATATTGTAGGAAATAGAACTCTGCAGATAACATCCAGATAGGATGCATAGGCTAGTCCCTTGTTTTGTTGGAGTTTTTCAGTTTTCTCTTTGGGTTCCGTTTTAAAGTTGACATTACCATACTCATTCACAATAAGCTGAAAGAGAAAAAAATGGGATTATCTTATATTAGATATTTATGTCATTTAATGCATACGGAGCAGAAATCCAAGTTCTTGTCATTCTTGACTCATTTATACATCCTTAATATCACGCACTGTTGAATTAAATTATAAGTTTTGCTTTAAATTGATTTTTTGATCTATTTTCTATTTGGAAGAACTCTCATGCTGTGGTTGTCATGCAAATTTTGTATTTCCTGCCACCCAGAAAATTCAAAATGTACGTTGTCAATATGACAGAACCGTTCCCCATACGTGCGCTTACATCTTTCTTTTCTCCGTCCATCTGGCTCTGTCGACGATGACGCAGACCTTTTGTGACATCATTTCCATTTTTCTCTTTCTCTATCCGACCAATCTTTGTTATTCGAAATATACTCTGAAGAAATTCTTTTTCTGACTTGTTATTTCGGCTCAGCACATTTGCCACCGAGAACTCGATCAGAGCCGCAAATACAAAAACAAGGCATGTTGTCATCCAGATGTCAATTGCTTTAATGTAAGAAACACGAGGAAGTGACGCATTTACTGCAGAACTCTGGGTGGTTATTGTGAGAACCGAGAGCACACCTAAGGAAATTCGGGCTGGGACTGAGTTCACATTAAGCCAGAACGACACCCATGATAATAAGACAATAAGGAGACTCGGAATGTACATTTGTATCATGTAGTAACCAATGTTACGTTCAAGGTGAAAGTCAGCTTGAAGATAACTGAAATTTCCTACAAAATAATAAGAAATGAAAGTACTTTTTTTTTTAATTGTACAAGTATATGTGTATTGTTTCAGTTTAAATTCAATGATTGAAGTACTAGCTGCAAAACTGTCATCTCCTTTATATGGTAACACTATAATTACAACTTTTCAATGTACCTCTGAATCTGTGTGTTCTTTCCCGGTATGAGTAATTCCTTCCGGTGACCTCAAACTGGGGCAGACTGGTCTGATTAAGGGCGACAGCGTTTTCAGAAATGTTGGACCACCTCATCTGTATACTGCTGGTCGTGTATCCGACTATAGAAAAAAGTGAGCACAGTTTGAACTGCTTACCGTGTTTGTTTCATGTCTTATACACGGAAATAGAGATCTGCTTCGGTTCAAGCACAGTTAAAATATAACTGTATGATCTTAAACTGAAGTTTGACGCGTAAAAGACTGGACAATCTTTATTAGACTTGACGATACTTTATGTTTACTTATACTTACAACTTTCTATCTTGATTGAACATGTTTGTTTGTCAAATGGGAATCTTTTTAAATTCATGGGACAAGACAGTGTTAAGGCGATTCTGCAACAGAAAATTAGCAATACTCATTGGAGCCAACTAAAATTATTATGATTCACGAAATTTATATAATAACTGCAGATTTTTTTTTTCCAAAATGGAATACATGACAGCAATCTTGTTGAATATCAATCGAAACTGCATTAAATTAACCTGGTGGTGTAGTCTATCGTCCCGTTCCGGTGTAATCTCATCATTTTATTATCCGTCATCACATTGAAGAAGTTGGACTTTTTTTCGTTAGGGAAATACAAGTCCGGGACCCAGAGTCGCCCCATCTTCGTAGCGTCCAGTTCCACGTACTCCAACCTGCTTTTCACCGAGTCAAATTTTTCAGTTAACAGGGTGTTGATCCAGCGAAGGTGTAACATAACAGAAATTCTAAAATCCTGCAAAAAGCGGATAACCTAACTTGAACTAGTGCTAATTGTAACGGGGACCGTTACAGATGTTCCCCAAACGCTCCCCAACTCCCTTTTCGTGCCATATTCCCTGTAAGCTTCATTTGATAACACAAACTCTATGCATTTGAGATTTTAACAATGTTTACCCAGAAATGTAACATGCTCATTCAAATTTTAGCATTGCATGTGTGCGCATGTGAAGGCAAGTACGTAATGAGCATATCATCTTGTCTACACAATCTATATATATTTTAATATACTAAAAATTAAAGTATTTAATCCAAAAGTATTTAAAAAATTCGCTCATTCAAGTGTATTTTTGATTTTACTCATTTCACGTGCACGCACGTGCATACATGAGCATGGTGACCATACCTTTTTGTAGAAGTTCATTAAATCTATCTATGTTCTAAATCCCGTGCCGTTTGGTTGAAAACCAAGGGAGTTAAAACCGTTTAAAGTTTCAGCCAATCAGATTGCAGCGCACGTACACGCACATGTATGTATGTGCATGGTGACCATACCTTCTTGTAGATGTCCAATATATATATCTATGTTCCAAATCCCATCCTGTTTGGTTGAAAACCAAAGAAGTTATAACTGTTTAAAGTTTCAGCCAATCAGATTGCAGCGCACGTACACGCACGTGTATGCATGTGCATGGTGACCATACCTTTTTGTAGAAGTCCATTTTATATATCTATGTTCCAAATCCCATCCTGTTTGGTTGAAAACCAAGGGAGTTATAGCTTTTTAAATTTTCAGCCAATCAGATTGCAGCGCACGTGCATGCACGTGTTTCCATGATAATTTCTATATATCATGTTGTAGGATATCCTAATGCATGGCTATGTTTAAAATTTCAAAGGATTTCGTCAAAAAACAAGAAAGATATTGAGACTTTAATTTCAGCCAATCAGAGCGAAGCGCACGTGCATGCGCAGGAGATCTTGCTATTTTGACCATGTCATATTGTCTATGCTACTAATATATCCTTACATTTTGAGTTTCAAAGCAACCATCAAAAATTGAAAAAGTTACGGCTATATTCATTATATTGGTCATTTCATGTGTTGCACGTGCGCGCTCTTGCAAGCACGTGCGCGCAAAATGACCTTCGTTCCGCAAATCTACATAACATGTCTACTGACCCTAAAACATTTCACCTTAGTCAGATGTGTAGTTTACGAGATCATTCGCAGACAAAAAAGTGCCCAGGAAGAAGAAAAATAATAATAAGAAGAAACAGAGTAAAAACAATATGTT